>JAGDQP010067516.1:0-11138 GCA_022664845.1 Lepisma saccharinum
AGGAAAGTGTCACAATTTCACTCAGTTATTGCAAGTTGCTCTGTGTTTGCGTTTTTTCAGACAAACGCAAATGTTCTTCGAAAACATTTTTTTTTTGCACAAATTACTTCCGGTTTTGTTGTCCTATCTAAACGTGATGGACGCATATAGCTAGGGTTATCACCTTTTGATGAATGAATTACGGGACACTCGGAAAAAATACCGGAAAAATCTGAAATAACTTAAAATAAAACTAGCTTGTTAGGCCCTGTACTACTATATGACTACACGCACAATTTGAATCCTCCATAATAATCAATTATACCAGAAAACGCTTGCAAGCGCTCACACCACAAAAGCACTGGCGAGCGGAAAATGAATATTTCAATTTCCTAAACATAGATATTGTTAGTATTTCCACTTCAAAAAGTGACTTTTAATTCAACACTTTTGAGTGTATCTGGGCCACCACCGTATTTGTCTTGAAAAAAACACAAGAAACGGTGTTGATTCCGGTGATTCAACACAATAGATGTATTGTCAATGCTGATTCAACTCATTGAAGAGTGTCATACTACCACTATCACTGGGTCGAATCACCGAAAACACACAACAAACGGTGTTGATTTAACACAAAATGTGTGGTCGCTCTGGCAAAAGTGGCCGAAACGTATTGAATTGAAATTCATGTTTTGCAGTGTGTTATCAGCTAGAACAAACACAAGGTGTGATTGCTATATACCCATCCCCAAGATTCATGTTGAGGTCTGGGGATGTGACCAGAATCTGCTGGCTAATCTGCATAGTAAAGAGCTGGGAAGAAGAAACCATCCCTATTTATTTGTTAAAATTTTCGATATGTTGAAAATATGTATGCGAATTTACTACCGATAATACGAGACAACAACTGATAATGCGGGACGCGTAAAATTTGCCGAAAAAACGGGACATCCTCTATTATACACGACAAGTGGCAACCATACATATAGCACTTTGGATTTCTTCTTTGGATAGCAGCCATACCGTGTTCAGGAAGCAGACGTGGATGGCTCAGCAGTAACGTTACCTTGCAATTTTGCCAGTCTTTCGTTTGTTTTCTGTAGTGTTAGCACGTGAAACACAGATCCAAAAAATAAATTCATTTAGAGTGCTGAAATATTTCATGGTAAATAAAACTACAACGGGCCATTGGGAAGTCATCCGCTTGGTACTGAAGCCCCTTATCCTTTGGCCCATGATGTCTATTTCTCATTTGTTTAATTATCATAAGGCACAATTTCTGGTTTCCTATCACTATGTGAATTGTTCACTGTAGATAGGGAGTTCATTAAGCTCACAAGAGTCACGACCTTCCCCTTCTTTGGACAGTAAGGTGCAATCATATTACCTTGAAATCTGATAATATGCTGTTTTCCGGTCCTCCACTCGCACTTGTGAGATTAAGAGGCACCTGTAGCTTGTTTTTTTTTTAATTAACGTAAGTTATTCTATTCTCCAGTGATTTTCTCACAAGTTTCAAGCTGGTACAAATGTTCGGCGTTACGTTTCTGATGCTATTCACATAAATTTAGCACATCCCGCTTGCCCTGATTTACTTCGCAGGGTTGATGATCTTGCCGCTTAGTTATATACTGCCGAGATTACAAATATAACTCGTAGCACGGTGACAGAAAGTCCACATATTTATTCCGTATTTTCCAGGCTTGTTAGAAATATATTGACGGTAAGGATATGGCCCGCTGAAGGTAACGATTTGTTCATTCATTGTAACATTTGCTTCTGGACTAAATTCATTTTGTGCAATTGTATACATACCTAAGATTTTAAAGATTTACCGAAATTGTTGGAGATTACTTGAAACTGTTTTTTGCGTCTAGAAGCTTTGTCATCAACTTAAAAAATCTGCATGTTGAATAAACTTGTTACGAGACATAATACGGTTAAAAACTGGACGATCATCTTCAACTACTCAACAGCTGTTGGATTTCATTTTCCGGTTTGTAGATACCAATGAGAATAAAAGCTCTAGGAAATTTATCAAGTCTTTCGTAGCGACAAATTTGCAATCAGCACCATACACAATATCACGCTCCTCATTTGACAGATTGGAAATGCTGTCGATCAGAGGAACATGAAAAGAGCCTAAATGCAAAACGTTCATCAATCAGTCTTCTCAGTGCATAACCAGCATGTCCTGATTTTTCATAATTACGTCTTTTGAGCACGATCTCGATTTTATTTTGGCGAGTTTTATTGCCATACCTCAAGACAGTTTTTGACAGATATTCCGACTTTGTAGTAGAAGTGCCTGTAATTTTGCCCAACGCCAAACGCTGCAACAGTGATATATCATCAAGTTATGCAGGTTCACTTGCAGTTCAACGTCAGCTACTTCCACATAGTCTTATTTCCCATCATCATCTGATTGAATATACTCAATACCAGGAAGTCTCACAGTCCGAAAACAACTCATGCAAATATCATTTAACATACTTGTTCGGACCCTGTTCTTTTGTTGCCATTTTCACCAAGAAAATTTGACTTACTACAAAATTTGTCAGTACTAATATATACTCCAAATAATATTAATTCTTGAAAGAACTAACTTATCTTCAAAAACTACAGCATCAACAGAGTATCTTGGAACTCTCTCCCGACTAGTCAACTAAAGTCTTTGGTACGCTGAGGTTCGCCATCTATAGACGATATGAGGTTTCTGTATCTGAAGTTACTTTCCAAGGGAGATAATAGTTTCAATGCTCGATTTACGTGTTTTATAACAGAGCGCCTCTGTAATGCAATTATTGCCCCCTCATTGAAACATCAGTGCATATTTCACCCAGTATATCGGGCTGGTATGTAGCGGAACTTAACTCTCTCTGCCAAAGAGGAGACCTGCATAGGTCTGTGGCTGGAGAGTTTCTACTAGCAGACTTCCTTACTGCATTACAAAGGTCTGGGTTCTCCCATCCCAAAAATTATCCCTCTCTCTCTCTCTCTTTCTGGGTGACTAACGCTTAGCTTAACCAGATATGATATCTATAAAAGAGACCCGAGTCTTACCTCGATCTTTCTCCTAGGCTCGACATAGTGATGTGCTACTAACTTCTGCACGCTCTGATTCCAGTTGCAGCAGGTTAGTACTTTTGGGAACTTATAATTATCTTAAAAATAGTGTCTTAAACACTATATTCGACAGTATGATGATAGGTTTTGCAACAACCAATCGCTAATCACTATGTTCTTCTATCGGCACTTTAAGCAATCGCTTTCCCAAAACCTCAACGATACACTACCCCGCGAAACATCACTGTACAATAACACTTTGTGAACATGAAATTAATGTCGTAGATTATTGATTTTGAACTTGTAAAATTTATCTAAGTTATTATGGATTACGTAATTTTGACTAAGAATTGGAAATGTACTAAAAATTAACATGTATTTCCATCTTGTATATATCTTCCATTGTAAATAAACTTTCTACTATTTTAGTGGTGAACTGTTATTCCAAGATTATGGTATCCTTCCTTGTTGGTTCTCTTTCACGGTATGATCGAAAGCCTTGGCTTCCGAGCTGTTCTCATACACGATTCTAACCGTCAAATTGGAACACTTAGTAACTTTTAGAGTTGCTTGGCCGCTCTTAAAGTACACTATTTCCTTAGTTGTGAAATAGCCCTTAATTCTGGGATAAACTATTCGAACTACGATAAATATGGTGCAGGCGCAATTTGATGCTGACTTTTGATCATCTGGCTTCGATATATCTCTGGTTCTTCTGTCCGATCTTGTTGGCTTTGATCTGCTCCTTCTAGTGTGACTCCGCCGTTTCTTTAATTCGTTGTTGACATTTGTCTTGTCCTACTTGTACTGTCCTTCCGGTGGAGCTAGTTTCATCTCGTTGTTTTTCTCGGGCTGGGTAGGTATACTTATTGCTTGTAATTCGCCCCTTGTTTTGTGACGAATAAGTAGATTGAACAAATCCGGTTAGTAATTTTGTGTATGTTGGGACTATTTTCCTTTTCTGTTATTTTCTAAAATATAGAGAATAATAGAGAAGTTGATAGAATCATTGCGTTTATTTCAAAAAGTAAATACAAGTTCTATTCAAAGTCGCGTCGCCAAGGCGATTTACAATGTCCATGCCAGAACGCTCCGTTACGCAAATACCACACTTGCTTTGATTTCAGCTATACTAGAGGAGGACACATTCTATGGACCTCCTAATGCTGGAGACAGATTTCGCGGATCTAGCCAGCGTGACGCAAGAAGATGACGATTTCGGAGAACTAACGCAAAGAGGATACAAATACACCATAGCCTATAACATAGTTCACGCCAAGGTATACTCAAGTGGAGACCGTTGCGGAAGATAACGAAGTACAAGTCGAATGAAGACATAGAGATAGAAAGACTGGTCTCCAAGCCACCCAATCTTCACTGATCAAGCACTGTATTGTGGCACGAAGGCCCATTAAAATCAGTTACTAGTGCGGACACGTACAAGAACTACTACAAAATCCTGTCACTGATTGTGGAAGACAAACAGTCCCAGTTTATGTTCCGCTGTCGTAGCACCGAAGGTAGAGAAAAGTTGAGAGGAAATATAATTTATTTTCCCCAAGGAACCTCTCTTTCCGGAACAGAGAATGCCCGTTGAAACCCAAATGGACGTAACTATACTAGCCCCACGGACAGCTGTTAGCCCCGCGAGACAGACCACGCCAATTTGAACTCAGACAGAATCCAGTACCAACATCCAGAACCAAACTAACAGAACCCGAAAATAAGGAACACCACCCTAAACCAACGCCTCGTTTTCCCGAATGGGTCACTCCTCAAATTAAGAAAGCATGAGAAGACCGTAAATTGACCTATCTTCAAGGGATACTAGAATTAAGTCTGTTAAATGTTCCTTAAAAAGTACGAACTCCCGTTCCACACAGTTGGTTGGATGGACCTTCAAAAAGCTGAACGACTATTGGTATGACTTAGAGATGAACCAATGGACTGGTTCATACAAATTACTGAATTCGGGACCTCTCTGCAAAGAGTTTTGAAACAAGGTCTTATCTTGGCGTTCCCTGAACACGAATATAAGATTGAGCTACCTCAAGACGTACAAATGAGAAGCCAACAACCAGAGCAAACCCTGATTCAATTTGTCTACAAATATATCAATGATTGGTAGTATATCTCTCTGAACATCACGAACAAGTAATTGGTATATTATATGTAAAATGCTGTTTTGTCCAAGTACGTGGAATCTTTTAATCAGTCCACAGACTCGGAAAGAAGTGGTTGAAGTCTTATCACATTTCGAATATGCAGAAAGTAGAGCACTATCTGCTTAGGAAGAACAGAAAATAATATTGAAATTATCCGATAGCGTGGTTTCCGACGGAAACGCATGTCCTGCTATTTAACGGAAGTCTATTATTTGCTGTCCCTCAAAAGTTTTCTCCTAGGAATTTAGCGACGGCAACAAACATCAACGTGCAAATGTATAAATTTAAATAACGTCAAGTTTTCTAAACCTGAACCTGTTGAAGGAGGGTTTTTCGAAATTACCGTACAACTATACAGGCAACAAATACACGCACTGATTGGTATAGACTATGAGCTAAGTTGTCTCCTAGAAACTTAACTACTACCCACTTTGAGAATCGCGGATCATTTGGTTGGTAAAATCCGGATTTTATTTACAAACAAAAATCCATATACTTTTTAAAAAACGTTAATGCATTTCTGTGTAGTTTCTGTGCCCACTACAAATATTAATACAGAAGATGGATCCATGGATATGTGCCCAATTTTGAATCGTCCCCACTGTTTACATAATGGACCTAACCGAGTGTTTAAAACAGAAGAATGCCAAAGGCGGATAGTAGTGAGTCCGGTAGTATCGAAGTATTTATTGTGTGCATCGTGGCTCAAAACGTCAACCACTTTGGGGGTATACGTAGTTGCACTTTTTAATTTGATGTATCAAATTAAAAAAAAACAATGCAAAGAACATGGATGAGCACTGGGTTCGATGACTAACAAGAACGTAATTAATCGGAACATGAGGAAAGTTAAGGTAACAAAAAACTCAATCACCCACGGAGGGGAATAGGAAGCGAGCATTGACTACAGTGACACCGCATGTGTCTCATACGTTTCGTCGAGTTGCCCTCCAGGGAAAACCCCATCCGCAACTTGTAATGGATACAGGACTCCAGGTGGCACAGTCAGTTGTGAGCCACAACCTGCGTGAGAATTTGAAGCTCGGGATGACTTTTAAAAGCTCTGAACATTAGCTAAGTGTAGCCCATCGTTGTGAAGGAAACCAACAACAGAAACCTCTACGAACAAAATTTATCAGGGTAAATGTTAAGGTATGTGGTCGCACTATGTGAGGGATGGGTGTATTTATCAGACTGTGGCAAAAATTGACACATCGTATCTACTTCACACGATGCAAAATCCCGTCCCGTGTTCATCCGTCAATACAAAGCAACTGTCTCTAGGGAATTCATGATTACTGCGGATACTGCTATCAATGCAAGTTAACTCTGCATGAGTTCCCTATAAACTGTAAAATCAACCATGCCTTATTTCAGAAACATATCCTGATCCCAAGTGAAATGCCCACTTTGTATGTAAATGTAATCAATCAAAACTGTGCATATGGATAAGGCTTCACTCCGTATGTCTCGTTCTACCCGTAACGTTTTGTAAGAAATGGCGAGAAACACCAGCATTCAGGCTATTTCATTTCACATTTTAGCTGTGGAGTCACCAGATGCCATTCCTATGGGTTTCGGCGATTTTAGCTACGAAAAAGGGTGCTCTCATCTCGTCGTCTCACCAATCTCCGTGGTCTGTCGAAGGCCTGCAAAGAGAAGTAGCAGAGGAGTCAAATTCCTATACTTCGTCGTAGCTATCTACAATAGAAGTTATGAGGCAGAGCTATTGCCAAGAAAAATGCTGATCGCATTTAGGACAGCCGATAATTGTCCCGTGGATTTTCGTAAGGTAGGTGCTAGTTCAAGTGTGGACACTTGTAAACGGATCGACCTTCTGTACAAATGTATATTAATTAGGGTGTTGTATAAACTTAAAGCTATTTATGATATTTTAACATTGCGGTTGCAGGGAATTAGTTTGTCGTTTGGAGTGATATTGTTATGATTGTAAATATGTTTAAAATTATGCAGATGTTAAGAAAGTTATAAACCATTAAAAAATATGCATTCACTCTAGTAGCAAGCACGTCTACGTTAAGCTTGCATTTGCCTTGTGTTGCCTTATTTCCTTCAGCCTTTCAAATTACACTTGCATTAGGCTTCCACAAGTATATTTTCTAAGGCATGCCTGAAGAGAAGCTCCGCTCGGCCAAGGCTTGGATTTTAGAGACTCCGCAAGTTTCCTCCAAGGGTATTTTGCAAGGCTGCGCGCGAAACTTAGTTTGAACTTTTACCGTAGAGCAATGCTACAACTCATCATCTTGACCTTGAGAGCTTTCTAGTTTCCAATCTTTGCGGAAGGGAAGAATGAAAGTTTCCGAGAAAGATGGCTGGTGTTCGACAGGAAATTTTATTGAATCGGTATTTGTTTCCCTCAGTGAAAATACCTAAAATATTGTACGTTTAATCACATTACGAACAATCGATTTGGAAATGTAATTTTGTTTAATTTATTATAAGTGTGATTTTAATTTAAGACAGAAAGGAGTACCTGGAAGATGGTGACCAGAACAAGTGATTTCATGACTGATTAATGTTACACACGAAAATAAAACAGCAGAGGATAAACAAGATAAAAGTGCGGTAAATAACTATGACGGAAGACACAAGAAATATATATCATTATGTCCCAATAAGTACTATATTTCTGTTGCTCGCTTAAATACTGTGCTCATTACGCCTTCTTTTGACCTATTAATAAAATTAAAGCACTTTCTCTCTGGTTTCTATTCCAGTTTAGGGTAAGCATGTCACTTGTAATCGAACTTCTTTAGTTAATTATTTTCGTAATTAAGTATCAATTATCCGATTTTTTTAGACCTTTAATACTTCCATATCAACGAAGGGTTAGGGGGTAATTTGTGATCATCATATCTTATTTTTTTGTAATTATAATTTTTGTAGACCTACTAATCGTTTGTTTAAAAATCTGAAAATAAATATTGTTCAGTATGTTTGGCATTACTTCCCAAGTTTGTCGGCCGTCTGGTTTTCGACTAAAAGCCTGATGAAAGCTACGAAAATTTAAAAATCATCATCAGGGTGGGGATGTTCACATTTATTATTAATAATTGCCTTCTTGCATTTTTCGTATATTATCTTAAATTAGTGACAATGGGAACGTGGAGGTTTGGTAAGGTTTGGTGAGGTCATGTATATCATCAAAATATATTTTCATGTGTTCATATTTATTATTTATAATTGCTTACTTGCATTTTCGTAGATCCCTTAAATTACTTACCATTGGAATGTGGAGGTTAGGTAAAGTTTGGTGCGGTCATGTATCTTTACACTTTTTATTCTCATATACGTCACAGTTGTTTTCGTCGGAACAAAGCTTACCGCGCTTTCTGCAATTTGTTGTTAGATTTATTCAGCCATGACTTTCACACAGTTTCAAAGATTTCCCTCAGTATCACCTTATTGTTTCACAAGCTGTAATACTGTTAACTCGCATCCAGGGCAACGTTCCTGTACACCTGTAGCAATGTTCACAGTATAAATGCTCGTAACTTTCCCACAATCTAATCATACAGTAACCTTCCGCCGAGTAGTTCCCTCCGCTTCCCAAATAGTTCCATGTTTATCACCGATTATACAATAAAATAAACTCAACTTTCGCTCTTTTTTGTATACTATTAACCACACAAACGAGCAAATTATCCATTTCTTCAATGTAAATTTTCTAAATTTTACTAGAAACGGACGAACAACTTTGGAAGTTCACCCGTATGTTTAGCTAAAGCATATACGCTGTGTTACGACAGTGTAATTTTAACGTTGCTGTCTCTCAGAAATTTCTTTCCTTTTGTGGTGGGCAAAAAGTCCTACCCGCACCGGTAGGGAACGTGACTAAAAGTTTGAAGAGTCGGTCGCTTCCAAATGTCACTATGAAAGTAGTTATTTCTAGTGTCCGAGTTGAAGCTGGGGGTTGTTGGGATTTGCCCTCTCCACGAAAGCCTTCTCTTTTGTTTTTTCGAAATATTCTCCAAGCCTGGGATATGCACGTATATAAAATACGGTTTTCTATTTTCAAAGGAAAAAATCCCCATCACTGGATATTGTACAAATCGGACACTGGTTATTTCTCGCCTTTCCGGGACCTAGCGGTTAGTCTTACGCCTATAGACATTCTGGGATTAGTAGGCAACTCAGTTGCCAGCTATTTTGAAATACATACACACACACACACACACATATATATATATATATATATATATATATTGCTTCCATACCATTATACTTTTCCGCATTTATTTAAACTTGTGCATTAGCTACTGGGTAAGGTCATAGAAGTATATCCGGCGCCGCTGTTGTCACTGTTTCCAACATGTTTTAAATATTTTCAATTGCTCCCATACCGTTCATATGGGCATCAGCACCAGCATTTATGTACTGGGACATGTAATAGTTACTTCAGGCGACAAAACTTTAACAGTTGAAAATCAGTTTTAAAAAAAATTTATAGCACCAAGGTTTTTTTTAATGCGGACTATCAAGGAGGTATTTTATCGCCCCAGTCAACAGTTAAATATATTTATTGATTTTTTTCGTTAAACCATACTATTTTTGCTTGTGTTTTGTTCGGAGTCGCTAAGCGAAAATGTCGTCTGGGCTAAAAGGATATATGTTATTGAATACAGCATTAATTTGTGTTTATTTTGGAAAATGTATTTAAGTTTTCAAAGTGGTTACAAAATACACCTCCACCGTTGGAGATCTCGGGGTGGCCAAAAGGTAAGAGTGCTCGTTTTCTGTGTGCGTGATCACGAGTTCTATTCCTGCCGGGATCCATTAAACGCAGTTGATCGGAGGTTACTTTACCGAAAACTGTAGGTCCTGTCCTTAGAAGCTCGTTTATGAAGTTAATAACAATTCATTTCCCTCCCCCCGTTGGCAATAAATGTTATTAAAATACCTTGGTATTGCTAAGGTTAAAATGATTCGTGAAATTGTTCCCATCCTGATGCATATTTACAAATTACAAAATAATCCTCAGTCTTTCTTTATAATAAGAAAACGTCCGATAATGAAATCGACCCTCCTGAGTCGATTAAGCAAGGTTTGAGTTGGATCACGAGTCAAATTTTGGATCTAGAGCAAGTAGAATTTCGCTCCACAAGAAATGCGCTTTAAATACACTTGGAGAATAACTGAATTTTACTTCCGTGTTTTTATGTTGATTCTCTTAAACACGGAAGTGGTGTTAATTCGCCCGTATTAAAGTTTCTTTCGTATCACACTCTTGAACGTGTGGTTTTGTTTCTTACTATTTTGAACTTGTTTAGAATACACAGGAATGCACTTTGTTTTAGGTTTGCAGAAAAAGTACCGTGTGATCAGATAAACTGAATTTTCGAAATTTATTTTTAGAATATTATTTTACGTTGCAGTGGAAGATTAGTGAAACTGTCCATAGAATAGTATTCTATTCCAGATTAGGATGGTCTTTTTACATTAGATTTGTGGTATAATCTTAGATTAGTTAAATTCGCTTCAGGTTAGTTTAAATTACATGAGTATAAATAATATTCGCTTAGTTTGACAGTTCTTACCCTGAGCTCGATTTGTTCCCCTTCTGCTTTTAGCAAGCAATTCGTCTTTTGCCTAATGCACAATGAACTGCATGGAGAGTAGACCTAGGGTGCTGTAGAAAAAACAATTGGCAAATACGGCTTTATTGTGCCAAACGCAGCGAATGTTCAGGGGTGGGGATAGAAGAATGGATGCGGGAAGGAGTCATCCAGGGCGTGACTTGAATGTACCATCCCGGCAGGGTTTTGCTAGGTTTTATAAATTCAGGTGGTGTAAAACAAAGAGGGATGTAGGTAGAGTTTTCCAGTTTATATCGAATTTTTACTATAAAATATATTTAACCTAACTCTCTCTCTCTCTCAAATTGTGAAATGTGTGCATCCACTCACT
>JAGDQP010067517.1:0-11138 GCA_022664845.1 Lepisma saccharinum
ACATTCTCAACAGAAATTTTGGATATATATCCATACGGTCATGGGTTATTAATACCCGGAAGAGGTAGTCAACAATTCTAAGGGAAAACAAGTACCAAGTGAAGCATGGAATTCTGAGGAGGCACCGACGAACAGGAGATCTGGAATGAAGAACTAGTATTTGATAATCAAGTGTGGAATCTAGTAAGACAAGAGCTTAAACGTAAGCAAACTGGGACGAGGATTAACGCTGTAGAAGCTGTCATAGCTGATTGTATATGTAGCCGAGACCCATTAGGGAAGGACCACCAATGAAAGCTAGGCATCCAGCCACTTGTGGGTGATATGGGAATCAATGAGGCTCGAGTAGAACCAACAGTAATCAAGTACGACTTTATATTAGTAAGTCATTTCTCATAGTTTATAAAGTCAAATTCTTCGGCATTACTTGTCGCTGAAATGTTCAATCAAATCGCTATAATCAATAATAGTACAACGTCCTTTGCTATAGATCATTGTTGGCTTCAGCTTATTTTGTTATGATGCATTTACAGTTCTAGTTTCAGTTGATTGATTAAAGTTTCGGTAATATTAATCAATGGTATGTCCTTTATTTCCACGGTAATGCTCTTTGAATTCAATTTCCTTAAATATTTGAAGGGTGTGAGGCAAAAACATGGTATCCCACAAATGTTTATTTTTTGAGTTATTCAGCACCCGATGGAAAGGAATCATACCACGTCGTTTAATGTTGTCAGACTTCAAATTGTGCTCCAGAGATAGCAGCAATATTTACTTATGGTAAGCCTATTTTAACATTTTGGGATTCATAAGATGGTAACCAACAATTAAGATGGCGGGAAACGAGGAGCAGTATACCAGCTTGCCACTAAAAAGGAAAAGAATTTGTAAATTAAACATTTCTTACAACGAGTTCAGTAAAAAGATTTATTCTTGAGTGACTTAGGTAGCGAATATTATGGTATAAATAATAAATCATGGTAACCCACACAGCAGCATGGAAAATAGAAATTCGTTATTTTGATTTGGTACAGTTATTTTAAGCCTTTATGTATAGCTTTACGTGAAAAATCAGCTTTCAGCCAATGAAAATGACTTGCGCAGCAGTAAAAATCGAATTTCTTAAAAGTTTAACATTGTGGGTTACCATGTTCTTGCCTCACACCCTTCATTTAATTATTGACTTAAGTATAAGTTCGTGTGAAGGTGATCAAGAGCACTAGACTTCTTAAACGATTTCTTAAATAAGCATCTTACTTTATCGTATAATTATCACCTTTCTTGACTAATACAATACAATGTATTACCCTGAAATCTGTATATCTAATAGCAGTCTTAATTTATATCCATTGCATTGTAATTGAGTTTTTTTGTAATCTTAAAATTTTGTATTGTAGCAATACAGTTCCAGAGGATCAATGGCCGAGATAAATCTAGATAAACTTATTCAAGAATTAAGCTCCGATGAACTTGATCAGTCGATAGAAATTGTAAAACAACTACAGAAGGTTTTAGTGAATGGTCATGGAAGTAAAAATGCAGGAGAATTCTCAGGGATTCACTCAGATGTAAAACAAGAGAAAAAATCCGATATTGTATTAAGTGACCCTGAAAGGTCTCTTTCGCAGGTGAGTTGTTCCCAAACTTAAGTATTTGCTGGGCTATTAAATTTATTTTAAAGAACTTTCTTGAAGTAAGTAGTCTTTGGATTTGTGGAGCGTTAATCCAGCATATTTCCGTATAATTGTGTACTACTTTACATGAGGCAAAATATGACATTTCTGTCCAATAGATGACAATCATACCTTTGGAGTAGTCTGAATTTGAAAATAAGGTTTTGAGAAAGATATACGGGCTGAAACGGGACGAGATGTCGGGAGAATGGAGGGATCTGCATAATAAAGAACTGCACGGAATGTACGATTCAGCAGATGTAAAAGTACTGAAATCGTGACGTGTAAGGCAGGCAGGCCATGTAGCTCGGATGATGGAAAAACGAAGATTATATTCTATCCTTGTTGGAAAGAGAACATCGGGAAGACCGAGACGTCGTTGTGAGAACACTGTTAGAAGAGATCTTCGAGAAGTAGATGTTCGTGATGAAAACTGGCTTGATGTTGCCCAGGATAGTATCCAATGACGAACGTTTGTTACTGTAGCGATGAACTTGCGAGTTCCATACGCCACAGAGGCAGTTATTTAGGAAATAAAATATACTAGAATATTTTCATTTATGAATGTTCGTTCAATTTTACTTTGTCAATATATTTTCCGTAATGGACAGTTCCCGGGGACGAAACATAATCAGTTCCTGTCTCTGTTATTAATTAAACCTTATCCCGTTAAACGAATTACGTCTCCAGTCAGTAAATTCGAGTAATTTGATTCCGTAATATTCAAGATGAGACTTTAAACTCTGAAACAAAAATAAATACCACAAACGAATATATAAAAGCATTTAATGATAACAAATTAGGGTGAGTATAAGGTATGAATTAACTACATGCCAGAGACACGCTTATTTCAGATTGAATTTCCCTTGGAGCTGAATAACAGGTTTAAAGCGATATCAACTGTGCTTCGATATATAGTAGTTTAGAAAAAACTTAAACGCACATTTTAGTCATTTCTCTATTATAACTCGATTTATGTATAATAGATTACAGCCATTCACCTCTGGTTCATCTAATACAGAGAGTAATGCAGATACCATTTTACAGGAATTAAGATCCGACGATGTTGACTTATCGATTGCAAATATTGAACAGTTAGAAAAGGCTTTTGGTAACTCTGATGAAACTGAAAAGCAGGGGGAGTGCCTACAAAGCGATCAAGAAATAACAGAAGAAGAGAAATGCCAGAGCGCATTAACTGATTCTCTAAAATGTTTGGAGGAGCAGAAGTATCCTTCTCAGGTGAGGAGTTGCACAGATATTTATTTACTAATTTTATCCGATGAATGCAAAGGGAAAACTAAAATATTAGGTAGATTCCACTTGATTTTCAGAGCAGGCTAGTTGAAACTTGAGGTCAAAATAAACTCATTAGAATGGTTAATTAATATTTTTAATTAATGTTGCATTCATTAGAAATGCAGTTTTGGGAATTGAATTTTAAGAATAAAATGTATTGCGAATTAAATTGAAATATCACGAGGTCGATGGTATCCATTTCCTTTTCACCACTTCAAGTAGTTTTTTTCCTTCCGGTTTTATATTTTTATTTATATTTGAATTACACAAATGTGCTAAAGGCCGGTTGAAGCCACTGAAAACGCGACCAGAATAGAATATATATTTCCTTAACATTTCCATGTTTAACAGTTGGAAAAATAATTAATATCATAACCAGCATGTTATTGCATTTTAAGGCATAAACTATCTCGTTCTGGATTTCGTTATTGTATGTATTACTTTGCACCTCGCCTATAACCATTATATTCGAAACGATATAATTTATTTTTAACAGAATATCCAGTTTCTCATAGCAAAATACATTCTTGACTTAAAATAGAAAATTATGATGATAATAAAATAAAACTTATTTGCACTGAAAACTAATGTTCCTAATAATGCTATTACTTAATTCATCTGTGATTTAAATTCAACAAAAGGGAGGTAGATAGACATAAACATGGCCTTTTTCAATCCATGGCTGAGGGACTCCAATGCGATGACGGATTCATGGTTATGAAGTTATGTAGGGTGGGAACGACCGTTGATAGCACATGTAAAACAGTTATCAAGTCATTGTAGGCGACATTTTTGCTTGGGAGTATATTAAACATTAAGGTAAGGAAATGAAATTGGTTGAATATGTTTCAGTAGTATTTGTTTCCATTGTAATGTACTGCACAAAAAATAGTAAGAAAACATACAAAATGAAAACTTTATTATATTGATAAATAGCCAGTTGCGAAATTTCACTGTGCTCTTTATCTCTAAGTCAGATATGCTGTGAGAGCGTTACTCGCCTGTGAGATTATTGACTACGATTACTCTTATTGATGTTCCCATGTCTCTAATTTATTATGTTTGTATTGGACCTAGCCACGTTACACGTCCTCGAAACCACAAATGCCATAGAAAATATATTTATTACCCTTTAAGCTCTCGTGTAAACTTGAGAACCAAAATATAACTTCTTAATTGACAGGCCAGTGTTCGTCTTTGATCCCTATTACCCGAAACCCATTATTAGTGTATATTTGAATACAAATTTAGATTTTTATTCCCTTTTGAATCCTAACATTTGCAACATCTCTGGAACATACTCTATTTCAAAGCTACAAAGAAATTGTTCTATTCCATCAAAAATGGAACAAATCTGCATATAGTAGGGTTGTCAAAAATATCGAAATACCGATGATACCGAAATATCAAAATACCGATAACACCGAATATACTGAAATATCTATATACCGACCCAGCAAGAAAAATTCCGACCCCAACGGTGGCCCGACCAACTAGTAGTTGGGGAATGGTCGGCGGCAGGGAATGGGTCCGGGGAGTCTGGACCTCCAAAACTCACAACTTCATGGAAAATAGTATAAGTTCAGGCGTAATTATACTACATTTCTTGCCCAGACACACCTTGGACCCCTCCCAAAACCAAATTCTGGATATGTGTCTGGTCGACGCGATCCATAAGTGGCGATTGGTCTTCGGGCCGTTTTTTGAGTCGCCGACGGTCGTCGGGCCATTTTCGGGGTTCCGTTCGGGTAGGCATAAACGCGTAACCCGCCCGCCGTAGTCTGCTACTTGTCGGGATTTTTCAGTCCCGACGTCGGCTAGCTCGTCGGCCGAGCTTCGCCGACCAAATGCGTATGTCGGGCTTACCTCTTCTGGCATACTGGGGGAATACCAAACAATATCAACATACTTAACAATATCGAAATATTGAAAAACTGAATTCCTCTGAAATTCTGAAAAAAAATAATACTAATAACTTATGTAGAAGAAGTAGCAGGGTAAAGCAGAAAGCAGGTAACTTTTGGTGACCCGCCCTGGCCAGGACATACGTGATCCGGGTAAAACTTGACACGATTAACCCGGTCTGAGATAAATGATCTCCAGTTTCGTAATTTTCGTACTCTGGGGGGTAACATCTGCGATCTCGGTCTCCCCTGAAACGCAAGGAAATAACCAAATAGTCTAGTTTTATCACCGGGGAGGAAACGTAAATCGGGTCAGGCCGGGTCCCAAGCATAGACCCGTTTCAAAACTTGACGTATTATCACAATCCGGATCTGAGTTTCGGATATAAGGATATCTGGGGAATTGACACATCATCATAGCCTTTCCTAATTCCTACAGGGTGCCCAAAAAATGTGTGAACTTAAATTTCGTGACATTTCCTGACCAGATTTAAAAGAAAATCCAGACTATCAGACTATCCAATGTTAACTGTTGCAAAATATGTTGTTTTCTTTTACATTCACCCTCCAACAACCCCATAGCTGCCCATCTCTCACCTAACTAGAAAATGTTATGATTGTAATGCTTATTTTGCAATAAATTTACAGTAATAAAGTTTTTAATTAAATGTTTTGCAAATGTACTGATTAGAATAACCAGTACAGTTACTGAGAGAGTACACCCTCAACTGTAGCATATCCGTGGAAAAATATCAAACTCGACTTTACCACTTTTAACAGTGGTAAATTTTTGTTGTTGTTTAAAAGAACGGAAGCTTAGAAATCATCGAGCCTGGTAATTCCCTGCTTGTCTTGGAGATATGTACCAAAGCTTTGTGAAAATGATGTTCTAGTATTTTCACACGGATAAATTTCGTTTAACCCCTGAGGGTAAATTTCCTGTCGCAACGGTAGGTTTTGTACTTTTTCCTGACTTTTGACCTCATATTTAATAATTTTCCTGAATTATCCTGATAAATCTTGAAATTCCTGACATTTCCTGATTTTTTTCTGCTTGTGGGCACCCTGTCGTACGTATTTTTTGAGATTTTTTCGCCTAGCAAACGATGTCTTATTTTGGTTTCATTTACTCTTAATATGGAGTATTGTGAGGAGAGAGAGGGAAAACAGAACCATAGAAAGATAAAAAGTTGCTGAGTTATACATGAACTGCAAGAGTAGTGCCATTGAAACCAGTTCTATAATAGTCTGTTACTAATACATATATTGGAGTGACAAAAGGAAAACAAATAATAGACAGCACCTGCTTGTCTGTTCAAAACCCGCCCTCCTCATCGCCGACCGTGACTACCCATTGCTCTGTGACGTGGTTATCAGTCAATATGTAATAAACATGACAATCTTAGAAGGAAAGAGAATACATCTCCTCCTCCCTTCCCTATTAAGCATGCAGATGATAAACAAATACGAAACTCCTTTTCCAGATTACGTAATTTGCTTTTGAGGAAAATGCATGTATGTTAGAAAATAAATAAAAGTCGTTAAAAATGTTGATATCAACTAACTTAAAAAACAATAACAATCAACTACACAACTATTTCAATAAAATATATCATTTTCGAGTTTCAGATACATTGAATTAAATTGACTTCATTTATGGTAAATTTATGGAAGCCCAAGCCAATACCTCACCCATGCTGTGCCTACCTCATCCCGGCCTCTCTTTCACTCTGCTCTTCTCTCTCTCCTTCTGCGGAAGAGGAGGAAGAAGAAGGAAAGGGAAAGAGAGACAATGAAAGCTGTCTCTCTCTGACCGAGCCGCCGTAGCTCAGTAGTAGAGCGTTGGCGTAGGGTTCTGGAGATTGTCAGTTCGATCCCAGCATTCGACCATCCTGACTGAGGTTTCACACAAGGCAAATGCCGGGGTGGCATCTTCAACATAGGTCCTGACCGACACCTTCCGGAATACTTTCCCTTCCCCTATCCCGGCCTGAGCCTTAGATGCCTAAAAGCCATAATTAACATTAAAAAGTCCAATTCTCTCTCTCCTTTCTTTTATTGCCTCGCGCCGGGATTAGGTAGGTAGACAGAGAATGGGGAAGGTATTGACCAGGGCCTATCATAATATACCATCGCAGTTTCAGATGCTTCATAATATCGAAATCTGAATTCAGGGGTTTTGAATCTGTGACCCAAATCGGACGAATCCATTGGAGAAGATATCCGAAACCCCGGAGTTCCGAGTTTCGGATATCCGGTTCCTTTTGTATCCATATCTAGCAGTCCCTACTCAGCAGTTTTGGAATCACATCAAAATGTTGCTGAAATGTATTTTGCTGCTGGCTGTTATCCCATCGTTAAAACTGCCGTTGCGTTATTGACTTTGTTAATTGACTCCATGAGAAGTCGTCAAAGCTACAGCAACTGTGTTTGCATTATTCAGAAAGGCTCAAACATTACGTGATTAGAGAGGATCGGGGGTGGCTCAAGTGTTGAGAGCGCTCACCTCTCCTCGTGCCATGTGAGTTTTGTGGTAAACAAACTCCGTGTGCGTGGGTTTTATTGGGGTTCACCCACTTTCTTCATTCCACCAATCTTTCCATTATCTGGTCTGGTCTGAGTTGCCTAAAGACCTTAAAAATTAAATTTAAAATACCTGATTACAGCACAATAATTTATTAAGATGCGTGCTTTTTCTTGATTTCGAAATATTCTGTGCGTTAATATTTATTATCAGTATAGTATTCTGTAATGTGAATAATTTATTACAGTGGCAAGGTTAAAAAAACTGACATTTGCACCCATTTGCTGCCGACCGGGTAGTTGTCATTTTTTTGTATTGATTTCGATGTTTACCTAACACAAGATTCTTGTGAAAAAGGAATTACATATATTATTTCGAACTGCACGGTTGCAGAACAAATTCCTCAATAAAAGTCTTGAAATCTATGGGTTGTCGTGGCTTCGAACCAGATACTGAGGCTGAAAGATTGTTAAGGTGTGAGTAGTCTATATACACAGAAAGTTGCCGCGTTGGTGTAATATACAGAGAATCCGGCCGGTAACTGGGAGATCCGGGTTCGAGTCCCGGTCGCGGCTGTTGTCACATTTCCTGTATTAGGATTAACTAAAACTGTTTTTTGTGAAAAAGCAATTACAACCGTAAATATAGATAATTATGCCTAAAATTATACTATTTTTTGCATAATAACTGGAATTTCGGGGTGGGGGTTCATGCCAACCCCTAAATACTTATATATCCATGAGTAGGGGGAGGGGACCCATTTGAACGGGGGACACCTTAGAAGAGTGGAGACAACTTTTAATTTATTAAACGATTTTTTGTCCAACATTTATAAATTGTAAACATCATGCCACACAGCTGTCATTTGTTTTCACCATTTGTGTACGTCACCTGGCGAAGTATTATACTTGATGTAATTTGTGGATAGCAAAGTAAAAATTCATCTCAGTGGTCGCGGCGGTAGGCCGTCGGATGGAAGGTTCCGGGTTCGAGTCCCGGCAGGGCATGAGTGTGGATTTTAACAGTCAAAGGCGAATCGTGACTGACCGGAGTATCAAGTTACTAGACTAGCCCATATAAAAGGAAAATAAAGTTTGCCAACAAGGTTTACATATTGCATTTATATCTCTGAGCAAATTATCCGAGTGTGAGGAACCAAAATTAAATATGCCAAAACGTGTTAAAGCTGCCCCCTCTTCCTACTTCCATGTTGCTCAATATCATTGCTTCTCGATATTTTTATATTGTTTGGTATTTTGGTATAGTGATATCATTCGGTATATCGGTACTTCTGGCATTTCGGTGTATCGATAATTGTAGGTCGGTACATACTGGAATTCGGTATGAAAATCTGAATACCGAACACCCCAAACATAAACTCTGTTAGTTGGATCTTTTACACGTTCATTGATTACGTTGTCCTCCACAGTTATTCGTATTTCATTCATTGGATATATTTTAAGTAGCAACGACTTCGTCAATCAGCTGTTTAGTTAACATGCGTTTTCTCTTGAGCATCTCATTTGTACTTTTAAATATGTCAATTTTATTCTTGGTCAGATTTATAAATTTAGGATTCTCTACTAATTAGTTTTAAATCAAATATATCGTGCTGGATTTTAATTTGACTAGTGTGTACATCTGTGATTTACTTATATTTTTCCTAAATATCTTTAACAGGATTGTAGCGGGAAATATAATGACAATAAACTCGGATGTAAAGAAGAGAAACATTTAGATCAGTTGTCTTCCAACATAATGTCGAAAGGCATTTCGCACTATCTTGACTTGCTTTCGTCGGATATAGAAAAGAGACCAAAAACTATTTCTTCTATTTACAACAATATTGATGGCAAATTTAGTAGTAGCATAAAACAACTAAACGCCAACAAATTAAATTTGTCTCCTGTAGAAGCATCTTTAAATAATAGCTCAGCATCTAAAGACATAAGTAAGCTATCCGGTGTTGAAGAAAGAGTTGGCTCAAGGGCATGCACAGGGGAGTCTCCAAATTGTGATAGTTTGACACGACAAAGGAGAATATGCACAAGCAACAAGCCTTTCACTTGCAAAATATGTGGAGCTAATTTTACTGAATCCTGTAACTTGACAGTACACATGAGTATCCATACATGAGAAATACTTTTTGACTGTAAGAGATGTGGAGCCAAATTTACTCAATCCAGTGCCTTGAAAGAACACATGAGAATCCACACAGGCGAAAAACCATTTGACTGTAAAAGCTGTGGATTTAAATTTGCCCTATCCAATACCTTGAAAGAACACCTGAGAATCTACACAGGCGAAAAACCGTTAGCCTGTAAATGTGGAGCTAAATTTAGTCATTCCAGTAGCTTTAAACAACACATGAGAATCCACACAGGTGAAAGACCGTTTGAATGTAAAAGCTGAGGAGTTAAATTTATCAAATCCAGTTACTTGAAACGGCACATGAGAATCCACACAGGCGAAAGACAGTTTGCCTGCAAATGTTGTGGAGATAAATTTACTCATTCCAGTAATTTGAGACGACACATGAAAATCCACACAGGCGAAAGACCGTTTGAATGTAAAAGCTGTGGAGATAAATTTATCAAATCCAGTCACTTGAAAGGACATATGAAAATACATAACGGCTAACATCATTTTGACTGCAACATAAGGAGAACTTAACGTATAATTCATGTAGCTTAACATTATGTTAAGAATTTAGACGCGTATTTAATACGTTCAGAAATCAATTACGGATAGATAATACAAGTCATTCCAATCATTATTTCATTGAAACAATCCTTGAGATTCGTCATAAGCGAGACGCTACTGAGATTCAAGATCTATGGTGTTAGATTTAGAGGACGGTAACTGAAACGATAGATAATCGACTCAAGAATACAATATATTTGTGTGTTATACGAATATCACTCAGTAAAGTTGTTAAAAATAAGTAGGCGATGTATCATTTGTTTATTGCAGAAAGTAGTTGATAAATGTCCCCACACTCCCTGCAGCAAACGTGTTTATACATGTGAATTATGAAGCCCAATGAAAGTTCAACGAGTTACAATTTCAACGTCTTTAAAGTGTTACTTTTTATGCAATTAATAAATATAGGATACGAGGCCAACTTTCAGATGTTAAGCTTCAATAGTGCCTTTAGTGAGTATCCTTACGTTTGTGAAAGATGTATCTTAAAATCACAAAATCTACCTATTTTTAATCGTCCAATCGCTTTTATGTTTTTAACCCTAACAGGTCCAAGGTTTGTTCCGTTCCGTGTTGGACCAAGGCTGAAACTTTGTGTACCACTGTGTGTATTTTCTATCATATATGTTTTAATAGTTTTAGGACTGACTGACCTTAACAATAGTTTAGAGAGCAAATCCAACTTTTTAAATTTATTTGAAAATCTCTTCTGCAATAATACAGATAAGTAATTGAAATATTACTAACAATTAGAGAACGTAATGTCATAATCTCTCGCTAATGCTTTTTAAGTATATTCCGTAAAATGAAAATAAATCAACGTAGTCTCACATAAACCGCTTCTGTTCTTCTCTAGCTTCAATTCCCGAACCTTATAGTTCACATAGCGTTGGTTATGAAACGCTTGAGGTAGAAACCTGTAAAGTTTGTCCAACAAAGGTTAGAATGGCAAATGCAAGTGGTTTTCATTTGGTTTCAGGAACATTTTCACACACACACACACACACACACACACACACACACACACACACACAC
>JAGDQP010067519.1:0-11138 GCA_022664845.1 Lepisma saccharinum
CCACAAACCAGGTAACACAGGCAGACCCATTGTAGCCAGCTATAATTTCCCTACTGAACGCATTTCAGCTCTCGTTGACTCCTTCCTTCAACCACAAGTTCAAGCGCTGCCTGCCTACATACGCGACACCTACCACTTCTTAGAAATCATCCGTAAATTGCCGCCTCTTCCTTCTGACATACTGCTTTGCACCATAGATGTTACTTCCTTATATACCAGCATTCCTCATGCCCATGGCCTAGCAGCTATGGAATTCTTCCTTAACCAGAGACCTAAACCTCATAGCCCCACCACAGCTTTCCTTCTTAACCTGGCCAACCTAGTTCTCACATGTAACAACTTCACCTTTGACGACAAACACTACCTTCGGATCCGAGGCACAGCCATGGGTACGAGAATGGCACCTTATGCTAATCTGTTTATGGGCAAACTCGAACATGATTTCCTGCAAACTCAACCTTTGACCCCTATACTCTGGGTAAGATTCTGGACGATATAATGTTGTTATGGACTCATGGTGAAACCAGTCTCAATACGTTCCTAGAACAACTGAACCAATTCCGTGTTGTCCAGTTCACCTGGTCCATTTCCGACAAAAGAGTCACATTTCTTGACGTGGACATCACTTTAGAAAACAACCCCCTCACCACTTCCGTTTACATAAAACCCACAAACCATAAGCAGTATTTACACTACTCAAGTTACCTACGACCAGCACCCTCAACATAGCGTCTGTGGGAGAATGCCTTTATTCGTGATTTGAGCGCGAAAATAAAACCTGGCCTTAACCTTCAATAACTCTAAGCTCCCCTTTTCCTCTGCACTTTCAACGCATTTCCATCCACGATCCCACCTTGTACTTACACGCTATACAGTAATTATTTGAAATTCCGGAAATCGACGTGCTACGGCAGTCAGTTGTTCTCCAGTTTCGATGCTTTGTCCGCTACCTGTCTCGCCACTGTCTCTTCAAATATGTGCTTTGTGAACACGTGAACTTCGCTCTCTTCCTCTCTACTTGAAAACGTGTAATACACGAAATATAGTGACTTTGTATGTGAATATGTGTTATCTAATACGAAACTATAAGCTGTAAATATTATCCTTCTTTTCCACCTTCATTTGTCTTATATTTACCTTAAATTGCCCTCCCGGTTTTCCTTTGTACTAGTTATATAATGAACAAAAATAAATATAATAAAATTAACAAGATACAGTAGACATGATATGATATTAAAACAACTCCCTTTCCCAAAATTTCATAAAGGTGGTTTTGGTTAGGTAATAGTCAGGAGAGTTAGTTAGTGATATTAAATGGTTAATTACTTACATTTTTATGTAAATCAATTTAAAAATAATTAATAGTGTAAGAACACCTTACGCATTTCAGGTGGAGATAGTTCTACATGGTATCCACGTGAAAAAGTTGGAATAGCCCAGCGTAAGTTGGAAGGTGCCAATCCTGCTTATATTACGGAAGAAGAACTGAAGGCTGGGCACAGCAAGGCACCTTTTTGTAAAGCAACACAGTTGCTTGTTAGAGGAGTGTCTCCCCATATTAGAGCCAGTTTACCAGAAGGAAATCTTACATCTCAACAACAGGTGGAGTATATAACTTGGAAAACTGATAAAAGTATAACCTTGTTTAAATTTCCCTTTTGTTCAGCGGTGTTCGTTGCTTAGTAACCGATATCTAAGACTCTGCTTGGGCATTTAGATAGAATTCTTGTTACGGCTCCCTCCTTCCGTATAAACCATGCTGTCCAGTATATGACCATGTGCGTCTGTCGTTAGCTGTCTGCTAGCTCACACATCTCTGTTTGGAAAGTTACTCAGCTGATCTCATTCAGGGCGCTAGCACCTGCCATCTGATGGCAGACTGTTGCACTAGGATGGTTGGCGCGTCGTTCACACGTACAGCACAGGATCAGACCAAATCATTTCCGAGCGCTCCTAATATAGCTCTTCAGGTGTGTAAACATGTATCAAATGTCCCGGGTACTCGAAAGTTTCTTACTTTCTATATTTCTGAGATTCAGTTATTATGCATATCGATGGCTTACTTTTAAAATCAATTATATTCATTTGGGAATTTTTTTCAGGAGACAGAAAAAAACTGTATAATGTTAATACCTTGCAGAAAGAATTATGAGATTTTGACAGTAAATAAAGAAAGCATTTTGTACTCAAATAGTGGCAAAAAAAGACAAAAACTGGATTTAGGAAGTTTCAATAGTAAGCCGTCGATATCATCAATAGGAAAGTTATATAGCTTTCATAATTCCGAGGATTTTAGGATACTTTTCTTCTAGGCTTTTTTTTAAGTCAAAGAATTCGATAGAGATTTCAAAACTGTGAATTTTTACGATATATTACCAAATCAGGAAGTAATTAGTGTCAAAACTACGCGATTTTTTTTTTGTGTTTATATATATATATATATATATATATATATAGTGTCCAGTGCTGTTTGAATTGTATATATACACTTATAAATATGGAAGTTATTAAAGTTTCAAAATTCTGAAATATTCTCTCGTTAGCAGGTTTATTGTCATTTATTTTTTTTAAATTACCCTGTAGGAATAGTTGAAAAGCTAATTCCTTTCACGAATCATCGTCAAAACATATCATAGTAAGTTACTTACCTTGTATTTATTAATTACTCTGTGATTGAATCAATAATGCTACAAATCTTTAAATGTACGAACGATTTGCGTACAATCTGTGACGTAGGAGCCAGGTTACTCTTATACCAGAGTTCCTTTATATCTTGTTATTATTTTTAATTTCTTAACAGCTACGTTTAGCGGTGACGAAAATGAAAGGCTTTCCCGTATCGGGACGGGCGTAAGTGCCCACATAATTAATTTTATCTTAAAATCGAGAAAGTAAAGAATGATCTCTAGGGGGCAAGAGAGCAGCAGAATGAAGAAATTGGGGAACCACTGCTCTATTGGATGATTTAGAACGTGGCTTTTGACTGGTCAATCGTATGAATAGATGTAATTTAATACTTCTTGACACTAGGGAAAAGCCTCCAATTGAAGCAGGTTCCAAGTACATCAATTGTAACTAATTGTCTCCCGCGCATCTAAGACTTACTTTAGCGGAAAGTGAGAATCAAAGGTTTGAAGACAATGGGCGTGTGTGGAAAGCGAACATCGGATATAGATATTCTGATTATATATTCATAATCAGCTACCGTAACCTTATCAGGGTCAGGGAATCAAACGTTCCGACCTCCATGCCAACATGGTACCAATGAACGATATACCCTTTGTTTAATCTTGATATAATCGGTGTAAGGCATGTTCGAAAGCTGCACTATCTAAGATCAGTTCACAAATCTGTCACTTTCCCCTAATTTCCTGGGGGAAAGCGATTGCACCCTTGTCATTCAATGTGGCAGTGCCGTTTCCCTGGATACTTGTATATGGCCTTTAGGCATCTAAGGCTCAGACCGATGAACTTCCTTATGTTAAAGAGTTGATTTAGTTTAAAACAGATTCACTTAAATAAAAGACTAACATGAGTAGTCAAGATATTGAAAGGTCATTAAGGGTCAGTTCTACAATCGACGGCTAAGCTTCTGGCCAAGTCATATTTTGGCCAATGATTGTACGCAAAATGAGACTTGGCCTCAACTTAGTCCTGGCCAGAAGCTTAGCCGTCGATTGTAGAACTGACCCTAAGTGACACGACGGGCATCTTAGAATAGTATGCACAAGTGGAAAGGAAATAACTAGGTGTATTTACTTAAGAAATATAGTTATGGATTGAAATAAGAATGAATTATCAGTGCATGGTTTAAGAAAAGATTGAAGAAATCCGATATGCGTGCGTACCTTAATGAGCGTTTTCTTTATAAAATGGAAACTCCAATACAGGTGCTGCCTACTTTCAAAGTACGGATAAATTACATTTAAGATTTTTGAAGTAAAAGTACATAGCTGGGATGAACTTCAGATATTACCCCGCACTAGATAAAAGTTACCTGATTTGAAAGGCTCCTCACATTATTGAGTTTGCTTGCGAGCATAGAAAATTCAGTAATCAGTAGAAAGCCTATACATTGTGGTTGGTTGCCATAATATGCAGTTAGGTATTGTATACATAAATTATTATAATAGAAGTTATCAGATATGTGCTTCTAATATTTTCATAATCTTTGCAGGTGCAGTGTCTTGTGGAGCAGGCTATGGATTACAGTATTCTTGGGGTTGCATACGCAGGATGGGAACCGTGGTTTTAGCGGATCTGTAGTTTTAGTGTGGACCAATATTATATTGTTACAGATTTTCAAAAATATTTGTCTTTTTAACAGCTATTTCAGATAAACCAGTATTGTTTCTTATGTATAGTGAATTGTGTTCCACTTTTGATTGATATTTCTGTGATATTCATTGTTATAATTTTTATGTTCAAGAATTTCGATCGAATGCCTTTACTGTGTACTTTTCCGAGGTTTTAAGCTCTATGTAATGAATGTTGGAAATTTGGCCTATCTGCGGGTAGGTGTTTTGAAGGATTATATTTCTAAATCTTTTCGTGCTCGTTTCAGAATTAATTTGTTTGTTAACTGCCTTAAGTTATAATTTATTCATCGTTGGCACGAATTGGAGGTTTCCAGATCATAAGAGCCAAACAGCAAAAACATGTGGAATAGGCATTACGAATCTAATCAAATGTTAAGTCATATTGACTACGTAACATAAAGGGTGCAGCTGTCAGCATACCGACTGACGATCATAGCTCAGTTATTGTACGTTACACCGTAGTCAGTGAAATATAACAAACTCTTTTTGATATGGAACCCTTCGATCAATGTATTTATTAATTGGAGCATTTATTTTCGTAATATTGTTTTAAAATTGTATTGCTACCAATTATTTGTATATGTGTACATTTTTAATGAGTGCGTAATATGAGGTTGTCAAGTTTTTGAAGTGATTAGCTTAGTGTATCGATTATTCCACCATTGCTGGTGATACCAAAAAATAGTAAGATTCAGAAAACACTTTGCTTTTAATTTTAATCGTAAACGAGTGTGTAAAAAAAATAGAATGTCAGTTTTTACAGTGTTTTTTAACGCAGCACTAAGTTTGTACAATTGTTCCTCTTAATTTTATATATATATATATATTGCTTCAGTTGTAAGTATTTGTGCAGAAGACTAAACTGTGTACCGAATGTTTGTGTGACTTGAACTTTCAGACATCCGTTTTTTATGAAAGAATACTTTCTTCGACCCATTTAAAACAGTATTGTTTTTGTCAGTTGCTATTGTACAGTGTTATTAAATCGAAAATAGTTGCTGATGTCTTTATTCTTGTACAAGAGAGCACAATAAATAGCAATGAAGAATTGTTAAATAATTATTATTATTAATCCTTTATTTCCAGTTTTTATATCACCTGAATTTTCTGTGGAAAAACAAAAATATGTGTTGTTTGTGTGTAAATATTACCCTGTGATGACCAGTGTTTCTTTCAGAGAGGTGCCGGGAGGGCAGGTGGGAGTATTGCCCCCAGAGTTAGTAAGTCATTCCAATTAAAAACGACAAAATTGTGTCGAAACAAGGAGTTTTTCATTGTTCTACTAGAATTACAACCTGTGCAGTAAAGCTAACAAGAAACCTTGGAAATTCAAATTTAAATCCTATACGCCTGTCTTTATATTACGTAACGTACTTTTTTTTTTTTTTTTTACCATCTTATATGTAAGATAAATTTACCTTAAAAAGGAAGGAATTTAATTACAGCTTATGTGTTCCACACCAGAACGCACACACAGACAGTAATTTACAGAACCTTCTTCAATATTTTGAGCCCGTTACTGGGTCTTAGTCATGCGGAGAGAAGAAAATGACGTGCACGTGTAGAATGAATAAAAGGTTAAAGGGACAGTGGCGCCACGCAGCGGACGACGCATCAAGTTCGGAACAAATGACACCTGTATAACGTTTAAGTTCAGGAGGGAATTGTGAAAGAAAATGTTGAGCAAACGGGAGGTTTAGATTTATTGAAGGCCAGGTTTCATTTTCGTGCTCAAGCCATGAATAAAGCCCACGACAGACGTCATGTTGAGGTGCTGGTCGTATGGGGCAATGTGTGTATTATGGCAACCAGGAAAGATAGATCAATAATGTTGTATTAAACGAATAACCCCAACATCAGTAGACGGACAAAAATAGTTCACTCAACATACGAGAAGACAACAGCAAGAGAAAGAAAACGGTCGACAGTCCGCGCAAGCACCGATGGGAGGTGGGTCCCGGCAAAGATAGTGTGTGTTGAAAACAGCTGGGTACAATAAATAATACTGCCAGCAAAGGAAACGCAGTCAAGAATATATGCGACTCAGCATAGGAAATGGTCAGAGGAAGCGGGGCCGAACACAAAAAAATAAGATATAGTATAGAACAGTGGTGTTCAACCGGGGGTACGCGAAGACATCTTATTGGGTACGTAAAATTTAAAATTAACATATAAATTTCAGTATTTCATGAAAGATCAGAGCTAGAGTAAAACAATTTTCCAAAAGAAACTTGTAAAGTGCCCGTTAATGCACTTTTTAAACATTTATGTTGCATTTATCTTAGCTTTGTGTTTTCGTTGGTTATCACATTCCCTTCCATATTCAACATGAAAGTAGCATTTACTCATCTACAGTGATAGAACTTTCTGGAAAGGGATATTTTTGTCTCTGCGGCAGATCAGGCTTTTGTGCCAGCTAGTCGAGCCATTTTTGACTTGACATCCTTTAAAGGCTGGCAAAGCCTCTGTGAAAGGAGGAATTGGCAGTTTGATCTTTGTAGTGTCCTTTGTTGGGTTAACATTTTCGGACGTTTAAGCTAAGTGTACGAGGAAATGTGAAGATTGTTTACTGCAAATGCATCTCTTACACTATTTGCTGCCAAACTATCGAACAAGTCTGCGAAACCATCCCTAGTTCACCGACACTTGGTAACAACACATGACGAGTATAAGGCCAAACCAACTGAAGTTTTCAAATGCAAAGGAGAAAATTATATTTACTCCTCCAAACTGAAAATCCAGACAATCCGTTTCCAACTATGCAAATTGGCTCGTTATCTGTGTTCATGTTACTTCGTTATTTAATCTCCCGAGAGGGACGCGATGGAAAGTATCAAACTCCATCTAAATACGAATGATTCGGTCTAGTTAATAATCATGGATGGATGTATCGTCCATCACAGGGAATGAATAACTTTGCATAGCACATAAGGGGAAAAAAAAAGTCATAACCTGACCACAAGCCTGCCTGCGCTCCTCGATATAAAATGTCACTGAAACGTGTATGAAATGTGGGAAATGAAAATCGAAAAGATTTAACCTGACTACTAACGCACGACGACATTAATTAGTCTAAGATGCAAAAGGAAGCCTTTCGTAGTAACTAGTAAGGAAAACACAAAGTTGCCTAAAAATAAGAATATAAAAAACTTGGCCTGGTGCCGTTACATGTATAACTCAAGAATTAAGACAAAGGAAAATATGCCGCACAGCGACAACAATCGTAAAACTGAGTTAGAATTGAAAGTTGTGTCCATTTTCGATTAAACCGAAAATGGGCGAAATATGTTTGCTCTGGCGTCCATCTTTAGATAACTAATCGAGCACTCCAGTATCTTTACGTATAGCTCATGTCTACTTCAATCTAAAGTGGCAACATAGCACAGAGTTGGTAATTAATTGCCAATCGAATGTCTTATTCGGTCGCCCCGTTCCCCTATCGGTCAACGAGGTATCTCTAGCCAATGTCTGAGATATGACGTCCAAGCGATAGCGGACAAAACCTTCCTTTTGTACCATACCGGCATTCGCTTGGTGAAACTGGAAAACCTTGTCTGTGTGGCTAACAGGATAATTCGTCTAGTGTGTCGATTCTAACACTTTGACTATAACCACTATAGCTGGGTAAGAAGCAATTTTAGCACCAGGTCTACCAAATATGTAACAGCAGAAGGTTGTGCTGATAGTGCAACGCCTACCAGTGCATTGTTGCTAATTTCACCAGGCGAATGCAATGTATATCAATCACTACAGGTAGGCCGTTCATTTATTGCATGCGCGCGAGAGATTTTCCCAGAATTCCTGCGCGACGTGACGGTAGAGAACGAGGGAAGCATATGATTTGTGCTGGTAGGTGAATTCCGCGAAGTTTTTCGCTATACTACAGTATTATTACACGTACCTTTTGAATGAATAGTATGAAAAACATTAATAGGAATAGGTTACTGTGCTGTTACTCAGTGTTCCAAGTATGGACGAAAGACGTCTGGTGTGATATTTAATCGACTTTCAAAAGATCCAGTTATACAGTGGCAGTGGATTTCGAGGTGCAAACGTGCCGTTAAAATTAATGTGAACAACGCGCGTGGTTGTTCAGTTCATTTCACTCATGGGGACTATGAAAAAGATTAAAAACATGAACTCCTTAGGCTCCTTTGAGAAAGAAGCTACGTCCTCATGCAATTGCAAGTGTGCATATACCAAATTGGCAAGGGAACAAAAATGTAATGGAGACTGCACACTTGCACAGATAACTTAAAAAAAAAAAAAGGAATAGGGAGGTCCTGATTTCAACCCCATGCTAGCCCCTGTTTTCTTTAATTTCCTGAGTAACAGTAGTATAATATTAGGGTGGTATTGTGTTAAAATTGTAAAAGATCACCAAATACCAAAGCGTATGAACACAGTCGAAACAGGAAATTCAGTTTAGCTAGACGAACTTTGGATGTAGAAATTAAATAAATAAATAATTTTATGGCATTACTTACGAAGTTGGTCGTCCGTCTGGTTTTCGACTAAAAGCCTGATGAAAGCTACGAAAATTTTAAAATCATCAATTTTTACGTCCAGTTCACTGGTTTTCTGTTTCTTTCGGTTACCGCGCAAGGTGGGGATGTTCATATTTATTATTAATAATTGCTTTCTTGCATTTTCGTAGATCTCTTAAATTACTGACCATGGGAACGTGGAGGTTAGGTGCGGTCGTGTATCTTTACACTTTTTATTCACATATACGTCACAGTTCTTTTCTTTGGGACAACGCTTACCACACTTTCTGCAATTTGTTGTTAGATTTATTAATCTACGACCTTCACACAGTTTCAAAGATTTTCCTCAGTATCACCGTAATGTTTCACAAGCTGTAATACTGTTAACTCGCATCTAGGACAACGTTCCTGTACACCTGTAGCAATGTTCACAATATAAATGCTCGTAACTTTCCCACAATTCAATCATGCGGTAACCTTCCGCCAAGTAGTTCCCTCCGCTTCCCAAATAGTTCCATGTTTATCACCGATTATACAATAAAATAAACTCAACTTTCGCTCTTTTTTATATATTATCAACCACACAAACGAGCAAATTATCCATTTCTTCCCTTTAAATTTTCCTAGAAACGGACGACCAACTTTGGAAGTTAACCCAATTTTATTCTATTTATTGAGAAGTCATACTTTAGCCTCCCGTTTAGTTTCTTATTGATATTAGACAACTGTATTCTTGTTATTTATTTATTTAGTAAAGAAAAGCATTATCTCATATTTTACCAGCAACAATTTAAAAGAAACTAATTTTATTTCCCCCATCCATGTTTGCGATCTCGCTCTTATTGTAATTCTATGGCTTATGTCCAGGTCATTAGTTCTCAACCTATTTATGCGTACCTCTTGGTAGCCCGAGGGAGCCCCTGAGAACCCCTTGTAGTGGCGTGCTCGCAACACTTTTTTTCTGAGGAGGGACTCGCCAAAATATCAAAGCGACAGAACGGAGACAAGGAACCACATTTTCCCTTCTCGTGTGTAAAATTGCTATTGCACGGTGTTATTTTTTAGCGTAGTGTCTCCATTAGCTGCAATTCAAACGCAGAGTAGTAGGTGTTTTGGAATGTCTCTATCGATTTTTCCCATGTCTCGCCCATGGAAGACTGAGAGGGTGCAGAGCTGAAACGGGGTCAGTTTTGGTGACCCGAACATAGGCGACCTGATAACCCAGTCTGGGTAATATAATTGACTCGAAAATGATCGAACTGTACGTGAAACCAGACATTCGTCCGATTAAGATTTTTAACAGACAATACAAGTTATAACCTATAAAAAAATACGCCACGAAGAACAAGAAACAGTGGATTTCAGCCACAGCAACTTCTGTCGACCACTAGGATTATTATTACCACTCCCCATTAACTACTCAAAAATTACCACCAGGTAAGTTTATTAGAATATTAATTTGCTAATTTAGATTTGTTATAATAGAGAAATCTAAATTTACTTTGTCTACAAGTATTACTGTTTACTATTATTATTGCTATTATTCTGTGCGTTGAATATAAATTAAACAACTAACAAGACGGCGGAAGTGAAACGTTCGCAAAGCAGACGACGCCGTGCGCGCCAATTACTCTACCTGCCATGTGACGTCTTAGATACACCGACCAATGCCATTTCAGAACGCGTATTTGGTGCCCGCTGAGGCGAATGCTTGGATGTTACCTTACGTAAAGCCGTGAGACTGGTGATCAAGATACACCAACCCTTAGACACGCAACAGGCTCAGGCCTTACCTTGTGTTTTGTCGTTCCATAAAATTAAATGCCGTTCCTACAAATCCAAGCCCAGAGAATTAAAACTTTCAAAGAAATTTCAAAACCTTGTATTCTTGTATGTTCAATGGCGGCGGTATAATATGGTAAATAATATCTCTTCCTAGAATACCTGCGCCAGATCTTTACGTGTCGCCTTAATTTAATGCTTCAACTTAATGTTCCAGTAGAACTTCCATTTCACGAGCTTTATCAGTGCAGATTTTTTTTATTTTTTGTTCATTGTTAAAAGAACTTTATTGTAGTGAATATCCAAACCTATGACAATTTCAACAATGAAGAAAAAAGAAAATAAAAAATGGCCATGGACAGAATTCTTGAAATAGTTAAGATTTTCTTTGAAAGTTTGATCTCTCTCTAGACTCCATTTTGTCATGGGTTCACGTCCCGCTGGAGTCCACTGAACGGAGTGGTTCGGAGTCCACTTTACCAAAAACTGTAGGTCCTTTCATTGAAGCTCACCTGCTCGTTTAGGACGTTAATTAACAATTCAAAATCTT
>JAGDQP010067520.1:0-11138 GCA_022664845.1 Lepisma saccharinum
TTTAGGATTTAGATGGCGACTTTTTTTTTAAAAAAATAATATAAAACATTCCTAGACTACTCGTGATGATACACCTTTATTCCAAATTTCGTATGTCTAGCTCAAACAGTGTGGAATTTTTTGGTCCGCCATTTTGGATCCAAGATGGCGTTTGTGGATACATTTTGTAATATTTTCTTAATCAGTTAGTGATGATGTACCGTCATACCAAAGTTCGCTTCCGTAGCCCCAGCGGTTTAGTATGTGTATTCTATACAACAATGGGTTTTGGGGAAGCTATTTTGGATCCAAGATTGCGACATTTTCAGAATTTGATATTTTTAACTTTACCTACTAGTGATGATGTAACCTCATACCAGATTTGGTGTTTCTAGCTCCTGTAGTTTGACGTGCGAATTATAATGAATGAGCCAGTCAGTCATTGGCTGGTTATCAAAAAATTGAATAAAAAAAGGGGGGAGGGGAGCAACTTGCGGCAGAATTTTTTGTCTTGTATGAAGAAAATATATTTTACTAAAACTTAAAATAAGTCTGACATCGGAACAACATAATTTATTCATAATAAGAAATCCTATTTTCAAGATTTCAATTAATAAAAATCAATAACAATTATTGTTTCACTAATTATTTATATTTGATAAATTATTATTTCGTACTTTTTTTATTATATTACGTACTTTAATACGTTGATTCCATTTTATTTGAATATGCTCTGCTTCAATCTAAAGCTTTTATACAACTTTCATCACGTGCGTCGTTTACTGCCTCAGTAATGGCTCATTTTCAAGCTCACTTGCGTTGCTTGTGATTTGGTTGAATAGCCAATTGAAACACGTGTTACAACACGTAATAAACCTACGCTACGAAACACCACGTGTTTCAATTGGCTCGCAAGCAACACAAGCGGGCTTGAAAATAAGCCCTAACGCAATCGATGCCAATCGAACAAAGGTAACTCTGCGACTCCTATTCTGGAACAGGTAAATGGTAATAAACACTTTCATAAGTAATTTCTGACCATTACACATGTACTGTAACCATAGAGTTAGGAAGAAAATAGAGATAACATCCATGACGTCACATGAAGCCAAATTAGGGTTCAGCGGCAGCCATCTTGTGTGGCCCCATTAGAGTCACCCTATAGCGAGTACTGTGAGGACTGCCTTTTTCGATATGGGGCTGAGTGTACCTCAGAGAGCTATGCATGGGAACACTGCGAGAAAGACCTCCAGTGTCCTGGCCAGGATTTGAACAAGCAGTTCGTATTATAACTGGGGGATGGGAGGATTTCGCCCACCGACAACACGCTATTATTTCCTGACCCGCCGTAGAGCGTTGGCGTAGCATGTCGGGAGGTCGTGGGTTCGAACCCAGCGACTAGAAATTCTGATAGATGTTTATTCTTAGTAACACAGGGCAAATGCTGGATGGCACCTTCCCAAAGGGCTAGCCCGGCACCTTCCCAACTCCTTTCCCCTCCTCTTTGCCGCCCTAATCCTTAGATACCTAAAGACCATTAGTAAAATTTCAGCAAAGTTTATAATTAAGGGAATATCACATAGAAAGGCGTCTCTACGTATGAATTTCATAGTTAAGAAAGTACTATGGTTTAATAGGGCAATATGGAAATCCCGCTCGGCTTGCATTTGTGGAGCTGTCATTTATGACGATGCCGTGTTAGCATTGCATGCTTCCAGCTCCGAAAGATGAGCCTGGTTTCCAAATTTCTTGAAAAGTACTTTTCCTTGTTTTGAAATCCCCTACATGGTGATACAGCTATGGACGAAAAGACTGTCGCATGTCTATAACTGATTTTTTTTTTCAAGAATAAGTAAATTTGAGCACAGTATAAATTTCTTGGCTTACAGACAAATGCACAATAACATGTCCAACTTTTGAGGAAAATATTGTTCTGATATGTAAATAGAGGGTGATAGATGTCACACACGGGAGGGACATTTGCGAGAATTCTGGAAATATTCTTTAAAATATGAGACAATCGTTCTGTCCGTAGTTGTACATATTATATTTTTAGCGTCTCTATTTTAGAACCTCCTTTCTCTTTCCCTCCCTCTAAAGTATAGATTGTCCTGTGGTGAAGGTGGTTCATAGTTGTGACAAAGCATCAATCAACCGTCCCAGTTTCCAAACAAAGTTTATTTGAATGAATTTACTTAAGAAACATTCTTCCGAGCATAAAAGGAATAGTAAGATATCCACCCCCCGCCAAAAAAATCGAGAATATCGGCTACTCTCCTCAATCTTCGGATCGACTACTGTGTACTCTTGTCGAATAATGCCTTGTTTACATTACTAACATTTTACCATGGTTAACGTTAACCCGAGTTCATTTTAGTAACCTAAACGGTAGTTACAGTTAACGCGGGTTTCAAATTTAACTAGCGTCAACTTACGACGGTTATCTTGTAACGTTAGAAAGAACGTCTAGACGCAAGTTAGTTATTAGGCACGAATTACTTCGTGAGTTTATTTTATTGAAATATATAGTATAATGGTGGTGAGTACTACTTTTAAAATATAACAGAATAATGGCAGAACTAATATACAAAATGTGACGCTACAATCAATTCATTTGTGTTCATTTTTTATAATTTAATTCTCTCCCGTGTAACAAGCAGATTCTTTATTCAACCACGGAAACCTCAACCTGTTTCTTTACAGACAATGGTAGTACAAGCACGATAACCAAGTTAAGTTCGGTAGTTTGAATACAAGTTAGTTTTACCCATAAGCAGGGCTCGAAATGGAAATTTTCACGAAACGGAACGCTTTACAATCTTTAACATATTCCTTTTCAGTCTATGATTACCATATTGACGAGACGGAACAGGAAGGTTCCAGACGTTCACGAACCGGAACAGCGTTCCGGTCTTCTTCGGTCCATTTCGAGCCTGCCCATAAGTTTTACCATCGTAAAATGTTAGTAATCTAAACAAGGCATAAGGAATAAAAATAACAAGAAAGAAATGAAGAATTAGCAGGTGCCTTTTTATCAGTGTTAGAAACATTGGCTTGGCAGTTTAGTTAAACATTTACGGCTGTGATATCTATACTGTTATAAATAACTGTTAGCTTTCAAAACCGGTATCAACAATAAAAATTTAGCAAAAGTAACTGCTATTAACGCATAAATTATTTTTGTCCATCTCTACACTGTACAGCACAATAGTCTACATCTCTGACATTTTCAAGCAACTTACAATTATTAGTTATCTGCGACCCAGCTGTCTTTTCGCACAACGATAGCTATATTGGAGGTTTCATCTGATGTGGGTACTTCTCATTGGTAAGGGCTGATTTTCATTCAAGCTTGCGTTGTTTGATTTGGGCGAGTGACTGAAACACGTGTTACACGTAATAAAACACGTTTCAATTGGCTACTTACTCTAATTGCAAGTAATGTAAGCTTGTATGAAAATCAGCCCTAAATGCTCTTCGCATAAGAATGAGTAGGCAATGCTCGGAAAAGAGTATCTCTCTATATGAGGCCAGTCAATGTGATGGATATGCCTCGTCCCTTGGCTTCACTACCCTCGCTCTATATATATATATATTATAGAGAAGTATAATATATTATACTTATTTATTATTATTATATTATATTATTATATATTATATTATATTATATTATATTATATTATATTATATTATCATATTATATTATTCTTTATTATAGAAAAATAAAGAAGAAGAAAAAACACAGATTTAAAACTGTACTGTATTTGTTAAGTGTATGTAGATCATTTTAGAGTAATGTGGAAATACTTTTGAAGAACTGGTGACCTCAATTTTTGTATAAAAATTGAAAGCAACAACATGGAATAAACCTGAAAAAGTCATGGAACTTTACGTCATATACTTTTATATTTTTCCCTTACCAACATATCTGGCCAACCATGTTTTATCAGACGCTTTGTCTATATTTTCTTAATTGTTTCATAGACCTGAAAAAGTTACGGAAACTTATGCTCGATACACCTACATTTTTTCCCCTTCCAACATATTTCCTTCTGGTCAACCAAGCTTCATCAGATGCTATGTTAATATATTTTAAATTCCGCAATGTAACTATGTTCAAAAAGTAAAATGATAGGCAGTACAGAATTAATATCTTTATGATAACTTAATATGACTATTTACATCAATAAATTCATAAATAACGTGCCCACTAAAGGATGGTTAATGATCCACAATCAAGGAAAGGAAAGGAAAGCTGATATGCCTGAAAGCTTGTGTTACTTGCGATTCGGGTGAGTAGCCAATTGAAACACGTGTTTCATTGCGTGTTTTAGTGTAGGGTAAATGTAACATGTGTTTCAATTGACTATTCACCCAGATCGCAACCAAAGTAAGCAACGCAAGCCTTTTTTAATATCAGCCCTAACAAATTGTCCCTTCATGCATATTTTTTCAGAGGCGATCTATATTACACAGAGAAACCGCTCTTTCCATGTGCGCAGCGAGAACGCCCTATCCCCTCCCCAACCAATCCTCGCTGGTGTCTCTCAGGGTAGCACTCTATACCCGCTCCTGTACGTACTGTATACTGCAGATATTCCGACTACGCCCCACGTCATGCTCGCCCCGTATGCAGACGACACCGCCTTCTTCTAACGGAACATCCACATCCAATTTTCCCTCGTACATATGCAACGCCAACTGGATCTCTTAGCAGACTGGACTATGTCTTGGCGTATCAACATCCACGCTGAAAAGACCAGATGCCGTCTTCGGGCGGAGAAAATACACCATTCATCCGCAACTTTACTTCGCTCATCGTCCTCTCACCTTCCACCCTGAAGCCACTTATCTGGGACACCCTCGACTACCATATGACCTTTCGGCCTCACCTTACAGCCCTCGCCCAAAAGTCCACTCAAAGAATTGCTATACTGTATCCTCTCCTCCGCTCTCTCCACCTGCAGTATGAAACCCGAACACACATCTATACACACATGATTCGTTCCGTCGTGGCATTTGCCGCCCCCGCCTGGTTACATGCTGCGAAATCCCATTTACACCATCTCCAAATAACACAAAACAGAGCTCTCAGGGCCCTCACAGGACATGACAGAGGCACCAGGACCGTCCAGCTCCATGACGATGCAGACCTGCCCATGCTCCAAGACTTCTTTAGAATCATCCAGGCTGCCTTCTGGCATCGAATCCAAACTAGCCCCCACCCCCATATCTCCACCATCGGTACGGCCGACACCCGACGCCACTGCTACAAACGCCCCAGACTGCACTAAAGCTTCTCGTATCAGTTCATTCTCATACCACTCACACCGTATCACATACTGTGCATTTTGCTCTTGTATATCTTAATTCCGCTTTGTTCTCGGTGCGTTAAACGCTCCTGATCTTACGTAACCAACGCCGTGCAGACATATCCATCGTCCAACTTGTGTCCAACAGCTTCTATTGGTATTTTACTACTTACAGGGCGCATACTACCCCGTTTTTTCATTGTTGCACACTTCTTACCCTGCGAATTGAAGATTGAAGTCAGGAGCCTCGGCTCGAAACTTCTGCGACCACCAGAGTGAACGCATTGGATGGATGGATGAATGGAGAAGCGATTCATCCAGTTTGATTACAGGTCATTGTCAGGGTTGTGGACACTCATTTGTTTCTCTACTAGTAGGATCAACTTAACAACTAAGTCAATGAATTTTATTTTGTGAATATCTTTTCTCAGTTGGCATTTTTACTACGTTCACACTTTAATATAGTTTGTTTTGTAATCTATGTTTTGGGTATAAAACTTACATAATTCTTCCGAGATATCAAATGTTATAGGTCGTAAAGTGATTAGGAAAATAATCAACTCTAACATATCACGCTGTAGATTGTGCACAATTCGTCTGAAGTTCCAAATTCGTCCGAAGGGTGTATACCCTAGCTCCAGTGAATTACTGGAGTTAATTTTTCTCGCTGCGGGAAAGGGATATGGCAAGTGAAGAAAACGATAGCGGAATGGAGTCGTTAAGCAGTAAAGATCTAACACCAGAGAAGCTTAAAAATGAATTGGACGACGACGAGGATGAGGTTTGCTCAGTATAGAATCAGTTATTGTTGGCTTAAAGAATAATATATTTCATTTTTCTCAGAGAAGTACTGGTTCACTGTGTTACTGTAGTGTCTTATTTGTGGTTAATTTTTATATCTTAATGTTCTATTAGTTTTGTTGAGAAACTGGTAGACGATCGATATTCATGCTCAGGCCCCCATGTGTCATGAAAGCGGCAAGAGGTAGTAACTCGATAATTTCCTATTATTATTCAGAGCTGTGACCATTCATCAGAAATTCGTTCGTAACAGTTCACGTGGTCTTGAATAGTTAGTTCTTCCGGAACGATTCAGGGTTCGAGTATAAGTAAATATTTACGACAGCGGGCCTACTTTACAAGATGCCCAAGAAAGTACCCTTGTACAATGTGTATGAAGTGTCCAGGTAGCGGTGTACGTTGCAAACAAGCTATAAGGATTAATTACACCCTGATTGTTTCAATATTTTACTCATTTTCACTACCGGTACCCGTAACGTTGTACGAATCGCTGCCAGAACCTTTCGTTACGGTATTTTTATAGTACCTGTAGGCCTACTTCACAACATTTGCATATATTTTGACTTATTTTTCTGTACGAAATGTGAGACTTGAACTACACTATTTTTCGTAACGTTAGGTTATAGGACAAAACTGGGCAAATAGCACCTAATTTATTTGGAATATCCATACATTTGCAGGTATGGCATTTAGTATCTCCCACAAATCCATCGACAGCCCCGGAGCCGTTGTAAAAGTCAAGGGTGTAGTTAATTGGTCCACTCCTGTCGAAGACTAAGAATCCGAAAATCTAGTATTATGGTTGTTTTTTGCTAGCTGCAAAATTATATTGTTATACCTTAACTCTCTCGTTTCGGAGGGGCAAGCCCCGCCTGACCCCCATCCGACTTTTTCCACGCCGGAATAGGAGAGGGAAAATAGATTTTTTTTTTTAATTTTAAAGTTTAACGATATTATTCTGCATCTAGCAAAGAAATTGAACCAAAATACTCGATTTTCGGATTCTTCGTACACAACAGAATGCTAATTTACATTGCCTCTCATGAGTAAACCTCCGCATGAATAACATTCAAACAGCACGCCCGAAATTCCCATATCCAAAATACAACGACGCCAGTACCAACGTGCACCTTGATTATAGCATAAACCACGAAACATTCTCCTAAGATCATCAACACTAAGCTAATATAACAAAGGAAATAAAGATAAAAAAAAAAAAAAAGGTGTAAACTTAAAATTTTTATAAATTTATGTTGGCCCCTAATACGGAATTTTATCCAACAAATGCATATTAAGTACAATAAAAAAACAATATTAGATATACTCTTCGAGAGGTATAATGTCCGAAAAGCATACAAAGTAGTAGACCGCCACTTAGTTGTGCATGTATATTTGCTAAAGACCTAAAACCCGAGCCAAAATTAAAAGGGTTTGTCAGATATATCCTCAACATTTCAACCGCCTAGCAAACTTGACTACTCGCCTCACCCAGCACGAAACGAAAACAAATTCTTCGTACTGCACCTATGCCTCTTGCGGAACATCTTAAAAGTATTCGACAGAAGAACAGCGAAATCATCAATTCTCATTGAGTTGTAGTCAAGTCTAAAATAATTCTGACTGAGGCGTGGCTTTCTTAAGCGTACTTCATTAAAGCAGAAGAGCTCATCGTTCAACTTGATTCACTCTCAGTGTGAGCTTTGTGGTTAGGCTTAAGATGAGCTGTACTTTGTCAAACCATAGGATAAAGCAGATCTCGACGGTAATGAAATTGCTTTCGAAGAAGGTACGTCCGCAGTAATCAGTTTCAGATCATGAATTCAGTCAGTCAGACCTTGTAATTTTTAGCTATTTTTAATGGTACATTTGCTATGTTTCCAAATGTGGAGAAAAAGCTTCTCATATATTTGAAGCATATACAAATAGGCCTAGTAAACTTTTAATGGTACAGCAGGATGTGTTAAGAAATATATTTACTTTTGTGTCTTACATCTTGAGAGTTTGAGTACGGCAATCCCGGGTTCTCTAGCTGGTTCCAACAATTCTTCATCTTTTTCATGCATGAAATGGACCTGAATTTGGCGTCTGTGAATTGTGTAGACACGCTTCTGATGGATGTTTGTACATATTGGCTAACCTAATGATGGACTTACCTGTGACTCCGTTAATAGTACTGTTAAAACCTAACGTAACGATCAGCGCAGTCTGTGTTTGTTTTTTGTATTATTCGTTTCTTCAGATCATGAGGACCGGAGATCTATAAAGAGAATGTAATCCTATATTTCAGCAGCTGTCCTTGTCAAGATAACGAATTCGTAACTGACAGCGGCGTTGGCAAATGTCATATCGTGGCCGAAGAGGAAAAGTTACCTGAAGATTTTTTTAAGGGTAAAGAGGGTTAATGTTCTGCATAGATATTTTAACGAGCGATGATTCTTCAGTATGCGATATAAGGAGTGGAGAAACAGAGCTGCTTGTCATAATAGAAAGTGTGCTACCCTTATCAGTAGTAAGGAAGAGTTGGGGAAACACAATTTTAAGAGGATTACTCGTTGATACCTGTCAGATTTCTTATCTCAAGTCCCCGTGATTTGAAGAAACAAGCTATAATATTCATCACTTTATCGGTATGTGCTACATATGCTTCTGTTTAGGAATGACATTTATTTATTTGTCTTCGCAGGATGCAGATGAAACTCTTTCTGAGAGACTTTTGGGGCTTACAGAGATGTTCCCAGATAAAGTGCGCGATTACGCTTACAATATTTATGTACAAACCATATCGGGTCTTAAAGGTAAGTAGAATTTTACAGTGTCTGTAGTCAATATGTGTTCAGACCATACACCGTCGCTTATCGAATGGTGAAAATAGGTATGATTTCTTCTCAATGGTGTTTGAAGGTTAATTTTTGTTGTTGATTTTGTAGTGGCTCTAGGGGGGATGAACCAACTTCCTCGTCTTCAGATAAGAAAAGACAGAGAAGAAAAAAGAGTATATAAACATTTTCTTAACACTGCAACTGTATTCGGATCCTCTGGGACCCAAAAATAATTTAAGTTTTTAATAATGTTAATAGTAAGGTAAAGGTTCTTTCAGTGTTTTAAGAGAGAATTGTGTTTCCAATTACATCTTGAAGCACCGTTTTCTCGCAATAAAAACTTCCACATAACTGATTTTGGGTCCTTTTGACCCTTATGAGGAAAATACATGTTAAATGCCTAATGGGCAATCCATTATTTTGAGACGCCATAGCTCTCCAACCTAGATGGAAGGATGATTTTGGTCTTCAGGTGTTCGTGAAGAAACTATCGAAATGTTGATGCATACGAGGGGGTACCCAAAAGAAACCGGAATATTGCAATAAAACTGTGTATATTTATTTTTGGATGTTACAACTTGAATCGCTTTCATAGTACTGTCTATTTGATGAAAAGCGCCGGTCTAAATGTGTTTTCCATTTTCAAAGCAGTCGTGAATCTTTTGCCAAGAGATACCTTTCAATGGCTCCCGTGAATTTTTCTTCACCTCTTCCACGTCTGCAAAAGGTTTTCTTTTGAGGATTTTTTTTTTTCATTTGGTGGAATAAAACAAAGTTACTCGAAGAAAGTTCGAGTGAATATGGCGGGTGCAAAAGCTGGATGATGTTGTTTTCGGTTAAAAATTGTTTCACAATCAAGGTTTTGTCTGCTGCTGAGGCACGAATTTACTTGCAACACTACTCTCTTCATTTGCAATTTCTTGCTCAAGGTCCGTCGGCACGAACTCGTCCATAATCAGTCCACCAGTTCTGGCGATGTTTTCATCCGTTCGGGAGGTCGAGGGTCGCCCTGAACCAGGTTGATCTTCAAGTGACTTCGAAGCGAAAAAAACACTCTTAAAGTATTGTTTTTCCAAGAGCAGCTTCCTTGTAAGCCGTTTCAAGCATTGCGGCTGTTTCCTCCAACAGAATTTCATAGCCTCACGCGTTTTCTCCAGTTTTCAGTCATCACAAAAATTACCGAACAAGCGAGAAGCGCTTAACAAAAATATTTATTATGTGGCACCACGACTTCACTCGACAACGCTGATCGGTAGACTAATGCGAAAGGATCCAAGCAAGAGGCAGCTAGCGGCGGAAGCATGTATTACAACGGATCCGGCCACCAGAGAACTATTCCGGTTTCTTTTGGGCCCCCTTCCTCGTATTGTATGTCTCCCACGGAAGGGGAGGGAAAGTTAGCGTTTTTCTATCCCTTAGATGGGACAGCATAGCTCATGGTGGCCTCAAATTGTAAAGAAGGAATTATTTATGTTGCCGTATTTGTCAGCGTACTTACCCTAGGACGGGAAGGGGAGGGCACAAAGTTATTTCTGCTGCACTGTTTCTTACATGTAAATTGCAGTTTACAATCGGGACGGATCGATAAAAGACAAGATATCTCGTCTCCTAATTGCGCCAGATGCATCATTTTGGTTTAAAAATATGTTAAAGAAGGAACAACAAAAATGCTGGCATGGCTTTTGTTGAGTCTTGATACTCTACAGGACTGGGCACATTTGGACTCTCACAGTTTTTTTTTTTTGGGGGGGGGGGGAATATGAACAGAACAGCAGAGTTAAATACAAATGTGATTCCTCTGATTTACAATGTACGACTTTTACGTAACTACCGTATATGCTTAGTGTTTTCAAGTTTTAATTTTTTTAAAAACAAAATTGGTAAAGAGTATGGAGGCCATCATATGTAGTACTTATATGGAGAAATTTAAGTTAAATGTTGGCAGGGAGAGCAATTGTGAGTACCTTTTGAGATCATACAAATCAAGAAGCTATAAGGGTACTGTAAAGCACACAGACTTGAAATAAATCCAGGTGAAGGGAAGATATATGGGCCAAAGATTTTTTTTTTTTGATTGATTCTTGTGGTACTCAACAAGATTAACACAATTGTACCAAAATTTTTGAACCCGGAGCAGTACAACAGAAACATCTTTGCATGTATAGGTGCGAAAATGATAGATTCGTTAGGTTACTTATTTTAACTACTTGATATTTCTTTTGATAAC
>JAGDQP010067521.1:0-11138 GCA_022664845.1 Lepisma saccharinum
TTCTACAACTCTGCGAAGTGGCACCAGGTGGCATTGTACACGATCTCGGAGGCTTAGGAAATCCCTTTTGGCTTTGTGTACCCCTTTCCTTTTCTTTTTTTTTTTTGCTTTTTTTCTCATTTTAGCTTTCGTTTTGGCTTTCCTCTTCTTTTCTTCTTCTCATTCAAAAAAGAACAGAAGTATAATGGAACAATGCTTGTTGCAAATGCGACCCACGAGGTGCTGCTCTACAAACTTTCTGGAATATGTAAGAAATACATAAAAAAAAAAGAGGTTCTGGGAGATCTAAATGTTGGTTGTTTTTGGTTTCGTAAAGAAGTACTAAAGTGTTGATTAAGTTATTGTATATGCTCTTTTGTAAATGATACCTTAAGAAACAAATTGTAGAGAAAAAGAAGAAACAGAGAGAGAGAGAGAGAGAGAGTAGATTCCCAAATGTCTACTTCACTATAAAAGGAAAAATAACATAAAATTCACCTAAAAATATGGGAACAGCTCAGATACATAAAATTGGCAGCAGTAGACAGAGAAATCCTCATAGTTTTGTTCTAGTACATTATAGGTGGAAACACTACCACGTAGTAACACTGTTTATTGCTGGAGGCGATATGAGACGTACTGATCGTAACAATAGTGAACTTTGTTCATTGGTCTCCACGTTCCCCAGATCGAAACATCTGTTCCCTGTGATTCCTCCCTTCCCCGCACAATTTCGGAATTGAAATGTTTCATCTGTCTGACACCCATCACCATGTCGCATTTAGACTTCGATAATATACCTCTCCTTGTCATCAGACTGGTCCGTGTTCAGTCTAATTTAGGAAATAACACAACTAATCAAGGTCGTAGCGTTCGTCGAAGGCGTCACAATGATGGTGTCGATACTGAACAGTCCCATGACATATGGCATTGGAATGTATTAGGATAAGGAAAAGTCACGGAAAAGCCACAAGCATACCGCTCATCGTAGAATCTTTTATGTTTTATACACTGATAGCACCGAGTTCTGTATACAAATGGTGGTAAAGAACATTTTGAATAGTTTAGTATAGATACATGTTACAAACGAAAATTTGAATTCCTGGAAACAGCGCATTGTTATTACTTCTACAGCCTAAACCACCGCCAACTCTTTCTAGTAACCACCACCAACACACACCATCCATCTACCTCACTGTATCCCTGCACAACCGAACCATCTATGGCATAGGGTAGCGACAGAACAAAGGCTGTTGGAAGTCAGGTGGTAGCAAATTTATACACAACACACCGGAATATCTTGTCAACATCCGTTCCTAGGTGCAAAAAGCGGAAACGATTGAAAACAAGACCTTTCTGTCCGAAGTCTTCTGCATGTCTGTCCATTCAGGAAGAAACTGTTTTTCTTATCGTTGATAAAGGAAGCGGATACCAGGACACCCATTGTTGCTGCAGTTGCTAGTTCCCAACAGACTCTAGTTCACCGTAGAACAAGCTCCTATGAGGTGTATGGAGGTGGTTCAACCCTTGGGTGTGTACTCGTTCAGACTTTTACAAAAATGTACATTACCGATATGATATTACTTCTCGCTTCTGACTACGAGATATGGAATTGCAACAACTTCAGAAAACGCCAGTCACTTGGGTATTTCCAGTTCTCATCTAACATTAAGTGCATGCTTAGGTATTCCTTTTACAAGGCAGGATACATTGACGAAAGACCGGATGCAGTTCAAACGTCTGTACGATTCTGCTTTGATAGTGTCGAGGGTGATTACAATCACAACGGATGTGACAAGGATGTATTTATGGATGTGCATACTGTAACCATTCGTTGTGTTATCACCCCGACGTTTTATTACGTGAATGTCTTGTGTTATCTAATTTCTAAGTTTCACATGATACATAATTATACTGTTCCGTCCATTTATTATTGTAATATTCTACTTGTATAATCATCGTCGAATCACCCTGTCGAATCCGGGGATAAAACTTGGCACTCTCATATTATCGCCAGTGCAGTTCATTGCATATATTTTCATGCGTCGCCTTAACTTGACACTCTGTGAGGTTTCCTTGTAAATGTAATGTCTGCTGGTGATGCTGAAGAAAACTGTAGGAAAACTCCACTCAAGATAGACTTCGTAAGCAATATCTGAATCTTCGCTCCTTTTCGTTGTCGGCAATTTTCGCCACTAGATCACAAAGCGATTATATTGTTCAGTTGTATCCATAGAAAATGGACGAATTTTCCGGAGTTAGAAATTTGCATAACCTGAACATAGAACTAATACCGATAATACCCAGTATTTGTTCATTGTACATCCAATTGGCCTTTTTTCTATGCCATTGGCATAGATGCAGCTTTGTTATTATAACATTACCGGTAGATGTCTGTGAATTTTTTTAACTGTTTTATTCAGCTGTTGTTGCTTGTGACTTTTATAACTTATCTTTTCTGATTTTGATTATAAAGTTATTGATTTGTTGATTTTCAATCACAATAGAAAACGTAAATATAATGAATTTATGAATTATTCTATGTGGATATAAAGTACTCATAGGCATTTTGTAATTCTTTAAGCATAAAATAGGAAGTTACACTGGTCTGTTTTGAATGAAACGATGTTTTCTACGCGTTCCGTTGTCCCAGTTATCGTCTTTATAATTATTATTTAAGATATGTTGATTGAGTAGTTATAAACGTTCTACACTTATTGACGTCCTAAGGGGGAACAACGTCTGATATTCAGGTATTGTCCGTGTACTCACGTAGTCGGGTAATTTCCACATAACTAGGCACTCGAATATATGGAATTGAACAGCCGGATATTACAAGTGATATCGGATAGCTACTGCACGTTAGGAGAGGAAGAAAATACATACATATTTGTTGCTACAGGAAACGGATCCACAGGTATGTCTTAATGAGTACCCAGTTCGTTGGGAGGATAATATTAGAAGGGGTCTTCGAGAAGTAGGTGTTTGTGATGAAAACTGGTTTGATCTTGCTCAGGAAAGAATCATATAGAGAACATTTGTTACTGCGGCGATGAACTTGCGAGTTCCGTAAGTCATAGAGTAAGTAAGTAAGTACCCAGGTAAAATGCACAATACTAAGAATATTTCTACCTTCATAAAGCGAGATTGAGTTTGGGTTTGTAATCTTTTTTTTTTTTTTTTACAGATTGCAACATTATCTGCCGTAACGGTGGTATTGTTATTATGTTTGTTACAAGAACAATGTAAAATGGTGTTTATTGTATCGTTCTAATTTATAATTAAATTCAATAAATTATACGTAGAAACGGATATCGTTATTCCTAATACAAACTCGTCGAAGAGTTGTATTATCCGGTCAACAAAATCCTACGGTACGAAAAACTACCTTTCATAAAAGGGGAGTTGAATGTTATCTTAAAATTTTGACATTAACGTGTTAATAAGAACATCAACAACAACTAGGAGTAATGAATGGGAAGTGACAGAACATTGAATAACTGTCAGGAAGAGAAATGGAAGGAAAAAGAGGAAAACAGAGTGAACAATAAGTCGGAGAACAATGAAAAGCAACATAAACGTCTCTTAACAGCTCTTGTAACACACCACTTAAAATGTCTCTGCTTCCGTTCTGTATCGAAATAAAAAGAGAACGAACTCAAAAGTAAAGATGAAGAAGAGCTTTTTGCTGGGTCGTTTTTAACAGGTCAGAATCTTTCAACAAGTCTCAACGTTTTAATGAGAGCCTTCGTTTTCTCCGAAAGTGTTAAGAGTAAGAGAGAGAGAGAGAGAGATAAAGAGTATGGGAGGGGGAAAGACCTTTCTTTCATCATATGTAAAGTTCTTCGATGAAAACGGAGCAGTAAATTTGTTCTGAGATTGTGACGTAATGGGTTTGACATGAAACACAATGACCGGCTAATCCGACTGCAAATTGTCAGCTGTCATGTTGCGCGATCGAAGAACATTTTAGGAGAGAAGGGTCTGAAAAAGCAAGGTGTAAGTAGGGAGGAAGTAAAGGAGTTGGAAGTTAGTTATTTTGTTCCTTGATGGAGGAAGGGGAGGGAAGAGTGGAGAGTTGAACTAGTATGAAGTGGAAAAGAGGTTGGAGTGAACATTTTGGAGAAAATGTGCAGGAAATAGTATGTTTCAAAAGAACACAAATGGATGAATGGAATATACGCGTATATCCAGTTTTAGCTATTCGTTTGTTTTTTAGACTGTCAGGTTTATGATTGTCTCCGACCGCGTCCATCACATCCCCAACGACCTTGCGTCAGTCTTTGGGAATGGTTGTGATAATAAATAGAGTTTTATTGAATCTCAGATAGACAGGATTATCAAATTGTTTTTGAGATGTATTTTATTGGCTCTTAAATTTTTATTATTTCTAATTTTAATTAGTATATTATGAGCCCCCTCCCCTTTACAAACTTTCGTTTTTTAAAAAATATTTTACTGAAATCTTTTTTCACCTTTCAGTTTTCAATAATTCTTCTGGTCCCATCCGCCAGAATATTTTACCACGTTTTTATTAACTCACTTTCTTGTCTGTCTGTTCGGTACAAATTTTGCAATCGATTTTAAACTAACTTCCCGATGAGCTAGAGACTTGAAATTTTAAACATAGCTCAGAACTGGATGACAATTCAATATTCAACCATTAGATATACGACAGAATAATCCAGTCAACTGTAATTAATTAAGTAATAAAATAATTGGAAATTATAATTAAATGTACGCATCGCCGCATCTATTGTGTGAAGTTTGGGTTACCTATCTCACAGAGAGTTGAATATTCATGTATTATACATAAAAGTTAATTTAAAAATGATTTCAAACACGCTTTTTTAAGATGGACTAAAAAGTAAAAAATAATAAATTGAATTAATCTTATGAATTGGAAAATAAAAGCGTGGGTGCTCTTAGATATTATGATTTTATGATAAGGTAAGCAAGAGCACCCAAGCTTTTAGTTTCTGATTCATAAGATTAATTCAATTTATTATTTTTTACATTTTAGTCCATCTTAAAAATGCTTGTTTTTTTTAAAAAAAATCCTTTTTTTATTATTTTTTTACCTGTAATTAATTTACTGAAGGTCCTGCACACCTTCAGTTTTTATTTTAATTTAATTTATTACCAGCGATTTTTAGATCGACGAAGATAAGGAGCTCCTCAGTATCTAGACGGGCGTAATCCATAGCACTGCTACTGCCAACTCAATTTCATCTTTATCTTTCTTGTGACATGTTGGCTCAGCAAATTACAAAGTTGTAATTCTACCTAGTAATGGACCTGAGCAAAGTTTATGATGGAAGAAATACCGCATAGAAGGTAGGAAAGGGGTGGGTGGGGGTTGCATGTAAGAATTTCATTATAAGGATTTTAACATTGCGTTATAGACAAGCATAAAGATCCCCGCTATGCATAATATGGCTCTGATTTACTAAGCCTCCAGGTCTTGAAATGCAACGCCAGTTGTGACTCTTCCAGCCATACTTGAATGCCTCTAGCTCTAAAACAACGCATGTTTTGGCATTTCTTTCCAGAAACCTTTTTGTTGTCTAACTTTCCAACTTATAAATAACCATCATATTTAAACAACGTGTATATTAAAATGGGTTACATTGCGACAGAATATCTTCCTTAAATAGATAAGTATTCAAATTCAAAATAGATTTTCAAACACAGATTTTACTGCATAAAAATAGCATCCACAGGAGTACTGTAAACAAGTAATTTTTAACTGTTTTACGAGTTCTTGAAAAGTAATTTTTTTTGTACAAAAAGAATAATGTTCTTTCATTTTTAAAGCGATATTGGAACTCTTTCTAGTATGAAACCAACATAACACAAGTGTTATGTGGATTGCATAAGAGGCAGGCGTGATAGAAATTCCTTGATTCAATTCAACACTACGAAATCGGCAGTTATCTGTATACGTAGGGTAAGGTAATGTAATTTGACGATATTTTAATATTGAATGATTTTTTTTATAGGGAAAATAACAAAATATTTTTGTTAAACTGTATTTATGTATTGGAAACATCCTTCTAGGCAATGTGTTTGATTGGTTTACTAAGATACAAACAATCAAAACAACACCAAAGGGAAAGGTTACAGATCCTTGTGTACATAATGGCATACAGACACTAAAAATTAAAGCACTTTGCATGTATTTCACTTAATATTAACGTACCCGTAAATTACAACACAAAGTTTCTCTTATATTTATGCCAGTGACTGATCTTTGTTACAGAGAGCAAGACATGGCACAGAGAGTGGATTGCAAATAATGTCATGCAATGAATTCGGTGACAGGTCTCGTAAGAATTATCACCAAATAACCTTTGCTTACCCTATATGAAAGGAAGTAAATTTTTGAAACAATATTAAGTGATTAGTCATTATAAAGCAAGAGAGGTAAGGTTTCGCTGGTTTTTGTAGCAGTAGCAACGCCCACTTTCTCTCGATCTCTGTCTGTCTCGTATCCCCTACACCCCCCAGAAAGAGAGAGAGAGAGAGAGAGAGAGAGAGAGAGAAGCACACTAGATGAGAATGAGAAAGAGAGTAGAGACAAACATTCTTTACTTCTGCCTCTAGAGAACATGTTGCTTGTATGTTGATCACGCAAAGTAGGGAACGGTTTTTTGTCGGAAATAAACCTTCTATGAGGCGGAAAAGAAAATTCGCAGATGTCAATTGCTGAAGCTTTGATGCCACGCGCTCGTGTGTATGTATGTAGTTGTGCTCCTTCCAATTCCGAATTCCTTTCTTTATATATAAGAATTTAGCATTGAAAGAACCTTTCTTTATTCTTAGGAGGAATTCAGTATTTTCCTTCATTCTGATTTCACTTGTATCTCACGAAGTAAAAAGATGAAATAAACAAAAACAGGATTACATTCTCCATTAAGCTCAATACATCGCAGCATTATTTCAGTTATCTCTTCTTTGCTAACATCCAGTGTGGAGTCTACAATTAGAGAAAATTTCCAGCTTGCTTTACCCGAGCACACATTCCTTTAAAACTTGTCTGAAATACTACAATAGGTCAGTAAATTTGATCTTAATTTCACACCTGTTTCCTGTACTTTGTCTAATTCATTCACATATGACCTTCCATCTAGATTATGGTTTGACAACAGAGAGAAGAGTTTTGGAAGTTCACCTTCAAATTTCTCTTTTCGTAATATCAATTTTCTCTTCTGTCAGATACCAACAACAATCAATATACTGTATATACTATATTTTTGTCGATGTTTTTGCCCTTTTATCCACTGAATTCTATTTAACTGGCTCGGAAATATTGGGGTGACTTTCTGCGAAGCTGAATACGTATCACGTAATGTGTTACCTTAACCCTACTTTTTAAACACCCTGTATATGCATCCATTCCTTCCTGTGGAAAGTATGTAATGTGATAGATGATATGGAATAGCATTAGGATCTCCGCTCTATCAGTTTTTAATTATTAAGAGAAATTCCCTCAACGCTCTGTACTCTTACGGATGCTGACCAATCACGTGCAAAATGGTATGAGTACACTGCGTGAGATCGACAAACTTGCAAACCCAGAGCATCTGCTCATAACTCGTAATGACGGGAGTTACTTCCGCTCGACGCAACAAAACGTCCTCAACATAACTATACGTATTGTCCATTGTCCCTGGTTCAATACTTGGAATGTGTAATCTCGGAGACCATAATCCGATACGATTAACCTAATCAACCGCAAAGCGCAAACGCATCAGAATGGTGTGTCTATGTGTTTGTGTGTGTGTTTGTGTGTGAGTGAGTGAGTGTGTGTGGGGTGAGACAGAGAGAGAGAATCTTTTGTTTCTGTACAACCAGAAACGATAAAGGGGGAATTATTCAATACAACTGTGGAAACCCTCAATTTGCTGGACGTTGTAGAATTCAATTCAGAGTTGAGAGCTCATAAAACAATGAATATTACTAGTACTGCTGGTCCTTCAGATGAATTATTTGGGGTCGAGTGAGGATAAAATACTTATTATTTATTTCGTTTGTTCAAGTTCCCACGTTGCTCTTCTTTTAATTGTTGTGAGAACTAATGTACAAGTAATTATACCCTGCACATCATAAGCAGTGAATAAGAACCGATTTAGTCATTATATAAGTTTCTGAAGTGGAAAAAGTTTTTAAGCTTGTTAAAGCGTTATTTGTGAGTTTGTCCTTAACTTATGGTCATCAGTATACTGGTTTCGTTCCGATCTTGATTTTTCCGTTTTGTCTTATTGTACGGTTTATTTTCGGTAGTACTCTTTAGTTGCTCTTTTCCTCCTTCCTCTGTTCTCCTCAATCATACTTTGAATTGTATCCTTTAGTGCACAGTCTCTGTGAGATCAATGTCCTAAACTACTTTATCGTTTTCTATTATGCCTATCTCAAGCGTTAATCGTTTATCGTCTACTCTCGTCAGCAGTTTCTCGTTACTTATATTTTCTGCTCATTCTCCTCCATGTACTCATTTCGAAGGCTTCCAATTTTCATTACTTTTTCGTAGAGTCTAGTCCCAGTGGTCCAGGCGGTAACGTAGCGGACTTCGCATCGGCAATAGGAACCCCGAGGCGACCAATCTGATTGAGGTTTTCCCCAGGCTTACCTCAGCTTTGTCGAGATGGTACATTGTCTATAATGTTCCAGAAATTTCGTGAGTCATACATGGAATATGTGAGTGTACACCTTGGGAATATTCCTAATTTATCAATTGAGGCGTATGCTCGAAAAAAAGTCCATGTTAAAAGATAGCACATAGGCTTTTGTTCACGCATACGCTTCATTTATATTTTACCTTTTTGTAAATTCTACATTCTTTTAAAGCTTATAGTGTTAAAATACGGGATTATCATGTATCTTTATGTTTGTTTCTATTGTTATTCTCTGAGAACATATTTTGGAAATTGTCCCTTTATTTTCCTGAGGAATATTCGTGACATATTTGCAGTGTTTCAGAAATTCTTGTGTGTTTTAGTCTAGTATAATGTATATATTTTTATCGTGAGATGACCATCTAATATTTCTTAACTGGAAGCAGAGCTAATATAACTACAGAACATTACATCCTAATCAAATTTCACATGAAGATTCAAAAGAACAATGCTTCCAGAATCTTTCCGTAACAAATATAATTAGAATACATTCTATTAAAATTAGGTTTTATGGGTTGAATTACCTTTGTGTAGGGTAGTTATCAACTTTCTGAATATTGTTTTGCTTGCCATCTATCGACCACATAGACAAACCAAAACCGTTTATTAATACTATTAGGTGATTCATGAATTATTTTTTTTTAAATTCGTTTGATTTCGCATGTCAATGAAGTAAGTTGTTTCACTGTGTAACATCATTTGATCATTATGTGGTGAAATCGAAGGTCATTGCTTTTTTATGATGTTTTAAAATCATTCTTATGCTATAAATACAGTTAGACCAGAAGCTAATGTAGGACGAAACAGTTCAGTTAGTACTTGATCTTCCGCACACAATCAGATATGGATAAACCTCTCTCGCATACACAAGTAAATAAGCGGTTTAGGCATTGTCCATAGTAACGATCGAAACCTTCAATCTGAAGAACCAACAAGAAAAGTATGGTAAACTGGAATGAATTTGGGCAGTATCTGAAAAGGGTCAATTTTGTTTTTAGCACACTTAAGACAACTATTTACGGAAGTTGTGCAGTGGTGTTACTGCCTGGACCTTTGCTACTTTATGAAAAGAGAATGTAAAGCAAACAGTTCCCAGGATCTCGAGGAAACATCAGATTATATTTACCCTTTACAAAGTAAATAAACAATAAATTAACATTGTCTTAAAACAAAAGCTATTGTTATTTTGTTATCTCTTCTATGTGCAGCGTCATATTTCTGAAATATTTGGTGTCAAAGTACAGCAAAACATGACTGACGTTTGTAATGTGGACGTAATTGACGGCCTAAGAAAAAGCACAGGGGCCTAAGAAGTCCTAAGTTAAAGGGTTGCCAGTGAATAGTATATTTTTATAAAACAAATTAGGGTGAATCGGGTCAGTCAAATATGAATGAAAGAAATCACTGATTTTAAAGTATATTACTTACAGTACGCAGTGTGAATCTTCAAACTTCATATATAGTTTAGGCCTTTATGGGGAGCATATTGTCAAAATCAGGCTTGTATCAGCAATTTGTAAAATGTTTCATTTTTTATGAGACACTTACTGATAGATATTTATAAGACATTTTCATGTATTTCCATTGGCCTAATGGAAGACACCGAAAGTAAATCATGTTCATATCCACAGGCTGACAGAAGTTGAACGGTTGATGAACTTCAGATGAGAGAAGCCAGCCAAAGTCCTTCACGAAAACTTCACCCGAATACCGAACAGGTCGAGTCTGAATGAACCATCTACTTCCTTGAAAAATACTAACTTTGGAAAAGAAAGAACGGTCACACACACCTGTGAACGGAAGACTGATTATCTTCTACACTTCTTAATTCATCTGAAAACATTCCACAGTCAAAAATAACTGATAAAAAGAAGGAAATGGTCTTTGAAGAAAACGGTTTTATCTTCATCCTTTGATGATTATCAGGATGATGTTCCATCTAAAATGACAGAAAAGAACAAGGCAGAATATTTCGAAGACGCCAAGTGTCATTTCTGTCTTGTTTCTTATCTTAATCCGCATTCAAAGCATTTTCATTCTTGGATCATGTATCGTTACAAAGAACAAGAGTTATATATATTTATGGTATTTTTATAAAATCTTCACTTATTTGCACCATTTTAGAAACATACTTTAATGACTCATTTCATTCTTCCAAATGACCAGTTTCATTCGTTATTTCGGGTGAAACGGGTCATACAATAGTTTGAGTTAAGTCTTTACTATTTCGCTGAAGTTTCCAATGACATTTTCTGTACTAATTTAGATATGTAGTCGATGGGCATATAACAGTTATTATTCACTTTTTTGACCTAGTTCTTCCGAGTTTACCATAGTACTCCACAGTTGTAGTACTGCTGCACTCATTAAAGAAAATGAAATATCTGCAAACACTCTAATAAACCAATTTGAGGAAAGCAGATTTGAGAATATCCCCGAAACTTCATCGCAAAAGAAGAAGAAAACAGATTTGCATTGACT
>JAGDQP010067522.1:438-10607 GCA_022664845.1 Lepisma saccharinum
TGGCTGTGATTTATTTATATATATAATATATATATATATATATATATATATATATAGTGATCAGTCATTTCGTGCTCAGTATTTTCTGATAACCCCCGGTGCATTTTTACGTCGACCGTCAGAGATTTACTGTATTCTTGTGCTCGTGGTCACGGATTCAACTCCTGCTGCGGTCGGTGTGGTTCGGAGTCGACTTTACGAAAAACTCTTGGTCCTGTCATTAGACGCTTGTCAGATCATTTATGACGTTAATGATAGTCATAATCACCTGGGATTTTATTCCCACTCTTCTTTTCTATCCCGGATTTTATCCCCGCTATTTTTTTTTTCCTGGTCTGTGGAAACCGCTTATGAAACGCTAACTTGTGTAAGGGGATGTGTACAAAAGATTTTCAAATAGTAACAGAATGATGTAATGTAATAGAATTCGACCTGGAAACAGCTAGGCAACCATAGCTGCACGGAAATTTCCGGTACCTTTGCTAATGGAAATCAACCAGAGAAAACATAAAAGAAGCTTGAGTGAGATTTGAACACGGGTTGTTCAGTTAGAAGTCGAGCGCCTTACCAACTGGACTAAGAAAGCCTTTTACCTTTCTGCTCATGTGTATGTAAATTATGAATATACCTTCCAATAAGTCGGGACAGGCGTAAGCCATAGTGCTGTTACCGCCCATAAAATTAATTTTATCTTTTATCTTTACCTTCCAATAATGTAAAAGAAATCGCTCGGTGCTTTTCTAGGATTCCTTGCGATAATTGCAAATATTAATGTTTCTTTTAAACATTTACAGGATCAAGGAACATTCTCAAAATTGTTAAGAGTGCAGGTGAATTCCTTATACCAGAACAAGATAAAATGAACTTCATCATTTATTCATGTTTCAGATACATGGGTTTCAACTTGGAGCCCGTAATCGATTTTTGTGGATGGTAAATTAATTGAAAAGTTTTCGTTAAGTCATAAACAATGCGTTAAAGTAAAATTACATGTTTGGGAGCTAATTTGTATCAATATGATCGATAGATACTGGAAGTTAAAATTGAATGTCATCAATCTGTTAGTGCTGCTAACCCGATTTAAAGTATTAATTTTGCAAATTAGCCTGCGTCCCTAGCGATGATAAACAACATATCTGAAGCACGGAATCCAGTGATGCAAACTGTGAATAATGTAGGAAGTAAAAATGTTCAAAATGAAGATTTTTCAATGTCCATTCTACTGCCCTATATTATTCACAATTTGCAAATAATTCATACCTTACGTGTGGTGATGTGGAGGAGAATACAAATCCAATAGACAGACTTAGTTCAGTTTTTTAAGTTATTTTACACTAGGTTGGCAACACTATAAAACCGGTGACATATTTTATCATAAAATCGAGCGTATTGATACAATTTAACTCCTGAAAACGTAATTTACCTATATGCATCGTTTGTGATTTGGCACGAAATATTAACTTTATTTATCATCATAAATAGATTTTGAACTTCAACTGTGGTCTCTCAGAAATGAAGAAACTCCACAAATGATAAAAATAACGTTTTTCTTGTTTGGTATTAGAAATTCACCTGCAAAGTTTATTGGTCGAATCCTACTATACCATATATTTAATATTCAACCTTTTTCTATCGACTGCTGGATAAAGGCCTTCCTCTTTGCTTTCCACATATCTCGGTCTGATGCTATCATCGTCCATGTTGCTTCTCAAAAACGCTTGATTTCATCTACGCATCTTGAATTTGTACATCGTTTCGGTCCTTTCTTTTCTCTGAGAATCCAATGTAGTACATTTGTCGTCCACCTTCTATCTGTTCGTCTAGCTATGTGACCGGCACATCTCCACTTCATTAACTTCGCAGCTTTGATTATATCTTCTACCTTTGTTTGTGCGCGAATCTATTAATTCGTCTTCCTGTCTCTCCTAGTTATTCCTAGCATTCATCTCTCCATTGCTCTTCGTGTAACTCTTTATCTTTAAGTTGTTTGCGCATTCAGTGTCTTAGTTTCGCAGCCGGACATCATCACGGGTAAGACACATTGATTAAAAATTTTACACTTGAGACACACCGGTAGTTTGCTTTTGAAAAGACACACCGGTAGTTGCCTTTTGAAAATAAAGTGGTCTTCCAAACGAGCTCCACGCTATTTTACATTTTCTGTTTATTTCATCTATCAACTTAGCATTCGAAGTTTTGAGCTAGCCTAGGTAAACACTCATCAGCTGTGCCTATTGTCTCTCCGTTAGTCTTTATTTCCTTCTTTGCAGCATGTTGATTGTACATGACTTTTGTTTAACTTAAGTTCATTTTAAGACCTATTTTCGAACACTCACTACACAGCTCTTCCGTTCTGGTTTGTAGTTCTTCTGCACCTGAAACAAACAGGATTATATCATCAGCGAATGGTAGGTAATCACCATTGATTTTTATTCCAACTTCATCCCAGTTTAAATTTTGGAATACTCCCTCCAAGATCGCAGAAAATAATTTTGAAGAAATTGAATCTCCTTGCCTTAACCCTTTTCCAACTTTAAAATTTTCACTCTCTTGATGTAGTCTAATGACAGATGTAGCAGTCGAGTAAATGTTTCGTAGTAATTGAGTGTATGTAATATATACAGAGGTTGGGAAAATAAATTCAAACTCTGATTCGTAACTTTTTTCCTGGTCATTTGACATCTATTATAATTTCGAAACACCATCCTGACCGAGCTTTTTTCTAGGATTTTTGCTCAATCATAACAAATAAATGCCGGGATTGTATCTTCAACTTACGCCATGACCGACTCCTTCCCCCAAGCATTTGTCCCTTTATCTCAGCTTGAGCCATCATATGTACAGAAAGACCTTATATTAATTAAATTCAATAATTTCGAGACGTTCTAATAAGTAGGAAAGGTGTACGAATAAATAGCAAGACAGAGTGAGTTTATAATTAAAAGTCACCTCCTAAATCAATATAATATCAATTTACAACTCCTGTAACTTACTTTTAAAAACAACTTTTTCGAGATTATTATTCTCTCTGTCCCTCTTTATTTTAAAAAAAGAAGATAGCAACAAGTCTCTGAAACAGAAAGCCTTATTCGTTAAGTCTTTAGACCTATTTCTGTTCGGAAACAAGCAGACACAAAAGTCTACATTTCATTTTCTGTATAAACAGATAATGAGTAAGCCAGTTTTTCTTTAATTAAAAACAACAGGCACAGACTTTCCAGCATGTTAATTAGGATGTCTGCTCTTTCTGACACGAAAGAAAAGCTTATTTATGCCTCTTCGTTTGTTATATTACCCCTGAGCTTCCAGATATTAACAGATCCCATTTTTACCTTTGTTGCATCTTCCAATTACGATGAGAACGTATGGTCTTTAATTAATAACCTTTATTCTTTTAAAAGAGGAAAAAACCCTCTAAAAGAAAATAAAGTAAGAAACTTAACGCTAAAATTATATTCTTAAATTTCTAACATCTGAGGAACTTATTTCGAGAAGTTTTAATTAATTTACAAATAACATAATACAATCGCCATCTTTGTTTCCTAACAGTTTATTTTTCTCATTTTCATGAATGGGATTAATTGTCTTGGGATGTTAACCCATTCATCTGTATGGAAAATATTTTACTTGCTGTCGAAGTGAGGTCAGCCAGCTCCATAGTCTAGTGGTCATGGTTGTTGACTTTGGACCATCACTGAGAGAGCGTAGTGGTTCAAGTCCCACTGCTGATAAACAAAATACACTTCTTGTACACATCTCTGAAATTGTTTATCACATCCTTCTGTAGTTGAATTGTCAACACTTGCTGTGTACTCTTTTTTATTCACATATTGTATTGTACATGTTTTGTTGACAGTACATTCTGATGAAATTCCGCGTCCTCACTCTGGAATGAGCCATCAGTGTTTAGCGGAAGAACGGACGGATTTAGTGGAATCTTTGTAGCTCAGTTGAACATCTTACTTAGTCTGCATCTCATTTTTACCTTCCTTTGTTACTTGCGGGGGTAACTGTCGTTCAGGATACTATCCCGGTAAGGTTGAATTGAGTTCAAGAATTTGCGACAGGAATGTCGACATGATAAGGTTTCAGCCTTTATCACCCCTCCAGAGTCGATACATAGGTACCAATCTTTGCCTCTAGACTCTGATTATTAGGTAAGTCGTTCAGCTCTGCATTAATTGATACATCGATATTTTTTAATATGAAAATATTAATATCAAGAAACATGAAACGTATATCTGGAGTATAGATATCGATTTTGATATGATACTTCCCTGTTCAACAATTTCTGAATATATTCGATATGAATTGTTCTCGATTTAATCATTTTTCGATATGAACGATATTAGATTTTTAAAGGAATTTTTCATGTATACTACACGTAATGTTCTATATTTTAATATACCTAGGTATCTATCGCCCTGCGATATCTATGTTCGATACGAAATTCGGAACAACCACAGCCCTACGTGGTAAGATATCGATAAAGCCACAGTAATTTCCTTATGCCCATAAAACAGTGGTATCATTTTTTTTTCTTCGGAGGAGGAGAGCTTAACTACAAGAGCAGAACAAGTACTGTAATTCTCATTTAAGATGCAGAAACAATGTCCAGTCGAAGGGTTCTTATACTGCAAAAAATAGCTGTGTTAATTCAACACAATGCGATGTCCCAGCGTGACTACCACTTTTTGTGTGTTAAATCAACACAACACACGGTGCTGATTTCGGTACTGGAGGGAAAAAACTTACGGCTGCAGCGAGATTTTACCATGGGTTGCTCAGTTATAAGTCGATCATTTTAGCGACTTGGCTAAATCGTCAAGACAGAAACGGCACGATACAAACGATATTTACTGAACAACACTTGGATTAAACGACTACACTATAGATTTAAACAGTGTAGGGGATCAAATATACGTATGTTGCTGAACCCCCAAAACAAACTAAGTTACGTGCACGACTTATCCCATGGTTTAATTAATCACTTTCTATTTTTCAATTGGGAACCAGAATTCCCATTCATTGTGAATATTCCATTTCTATGAAAGCAAGCAAGATGGCGACAGCCAAACACTTGAGCTAAATTACTGCTTTCTTATCGTAACAACATGTCAAATGCTGCGCTTGCTTTCATAGAAATGGAACATATTCTCAATGAATGGGAATTCTGATCCGTAATTAACCAGTGGAAAACTGATTAAATCATGGCATAAGTCGTGAGAGTAACTTTGTTTGCGTTTGGGGTTCAGCAACATATGTTTTACCCTTTATATTGTTTGAATCGAGTGCTTTTTGTGTCTGACGATTTAGCCAAGTCGGTAAGATGCTTTACTTTTAACTAAGCAATCCATGTTCAAATCTTGCTGCAGATGTAACTATTTTCCCCAGTACCGAAATCAACACCGTGTGTTGTGTTGATTTAACACAAAAAGTGGTAGTCACGCTGGGGTACCGCATTGTGTTGAATTAACACAAGTTTTTTACTGTGTAGCTTTCAATTATTAATTTCTTATGGCTAAATTAAATTAAAAAAATATAGTTTCTCTTTATCGTATCTTCCCAACAAGTAAAAATAAAATAATTGAATTGATATTGGTTAAGAACCGATGAAGCATTTGATGTTTCGATAACAATAATTGCATTAAAATTAGAACTCGGAGATTAGTGGGTAATCTTACCAAACTGGTAGCGTAATAGATTATTTTGTGATTCAGTCACTTTCACAATTAGTGTGAAGGTAAGTTGTTGAGTAATGCATATATATATATATATATATATATATATATATTTAAATATGTACTTTTTAAAATATATATCTGCAATTCTGTTCAATCTTTGGGTTGACGAAATGTTTCCTGAAATATTTATGAAATTCTAAACACCTGGGATTTATTAGCATTCAAACAAATTTCAGGTGCAACAAAAAAAAAATCAAAATCTTGAACGAAATCACAGATTTCTGTTACATGTCCACTGCAGAAGAAGACATGGTAAAATAAGATGACACTCCGAAACAGAAGGACATGACCTCCAAGACGAAGCAACTCCACACAAAATAGTGTTGCATTTTCGTTTTGAACAGTATCCTGTTCTAGAGGTTAAAAATACAGGTGTCCTTAGCCATTATTCAAGTCTTTAAGTATTAATGGAAAAACACTGAAGATGTCCATCACAGTGATCACCTTGGTGAGCGTAATTTCCGGCAAAATACTTACATTTTCAGAAAAAAAAAAATAAGAGAGATTCGTCACGTCCTTGTGGAATCACAAAACGGGCGCTACATGGACAGGATGTCGCGGCTTAGGATATTAAGCAGCGTAGGCTTTTTTAAAAGTCGTAAGCTAATATAATATGTGACCTCAGGCACAGAAAAAATCGTTGATGATTCTTTTTTCTTGTCAAAAGATACAATATTGTTCCCACTTTGAAAGACCGGAAATCAAAACAACAGGCGGTGATGTTGCCACTTCAACAATTAGGCTTTCGTCATTTTCTACAGAAAAAAGTCTTTTGTGTGAGGGAGTACAGCGGATAGGCTCTGAGAAAAAGAAAGAACTTTCCCTTTCTCTTGCTTCTGGTCCCCAACAATATGATAGGAAAACAAATGACAGACGAACATTGAAAGTGAAATTATTCCGTAAACCACGAGGGAGCATCCCTGCTTCCATTTCCTCCTTTTGAAGAACCATCAGGCACCTGTTTCGTTGTTCCCTGCTTTGAAGTAAATAATACCGCCAGCGTATCGAAAAGGGATCTATTTTCTGAATATCCCACAAATAATATCAATGAAATAAAATAGCGTCTCTGATAACGAACATTGTTGAAATCCGAATGTGTCATCAGGTATATAGAACTATAACTGGGTATCGAATATCGTTGAAGTTGTAATGTTGTTACGTATGGAATACACGTAGTTCAATTCGAAATATCGTCGTGTATAACTAAAATCAAATCTTTGGTTATCGAACGTACATTGTTAGTAGAGATTGAAATATCCATTAGTATTCGATTTCGTTAAAATCTAAATATCATATGTGATATCCATTCCATATGTGAGACATATTGCTATAGAATGATCGTCCAGCTTTGCCTCCAACTTATGATGTAATTTCTGATTAGTTGCTATGACTTTGACTTTGTCGAAAATGTCTCACCACAAAACGAGCATCGTTAGGTATCAGGCACCCTTAACTGAAGGATAAACTCGTATGAATGCAAGATATATGAAATGGTAAATCTCTCTTAACTATGGTAACCATAATTTTAAAGGAGATATGTTAGGCCATATAAGAATAAATTCATCTTGTACATATCCAAATACGTATTAAGAACTAAGGTACCCGTAATTAATATTAAAGTAAGTAATACTAATAAGTAATTAAATATTATTAATGTTTTTGTTATTCATATAATATTTTACTTAAGAATATTTGTCAGTAAAACGAATTTGCTGTAGAATGTACTCAGATCCACTTTTTACTAAATTCTTCACCAAGTACTAAAGTTTGTTTTTACGGAAAGAATAACAGTTTTACTTTCGTTATAGATTTCTGATCAGACTTTAAACAGTTCGGGAATTTAAAGCAACATACAACACAAAATAATTCGTTTGCCAACTGTCACATTTCTCTCTCGTGGCGGTAGCAGGGTAAACCAGTATAGAGCACTGATCTAAACCAAAACAATCACTAAATTTCCCAATACGATTTCCGATTTCCAATATTTCACACAACTCTCACCAGGTGGAAGCCCAGTCGCGGAAACTCTCACCCCATCTCTCGACCGAGAAAACAAATACGTGGACGCTCATCCAGTCTTAATGGTTAATTTCCTCTAACTAAATATTTTAAAATCATTATTTCGCTTTGTTTGTCCATCGCTTGTTCGGGGACAAGTAAAATTCGGAAACTGTTTCCATAAGTTGTGGACGTAATGTACACAGTACTACACACTCTTTTTGAAGTTGGACCCTCATTTTTTTTTAATCCTAAGGGGGTAACATAAAATACCAGACCTCATCTCTCTCTCACACAAAACAAAATTTCAGCTAAACCTAACCAATGTATATCCGATGTTAATTATCTACAAAACTTATCGTTTGTGGTTATATTTCATAATGCTGTCTTTCTGTAGCAAATTTAGTAAAACGTTCTGAAGATCTTTCTCATTTTTTTTTTAATACACCGTAGCACGGGTTTTAAGTGAAACATGAGGGTGGGGAGAGCCTCGTTGTTTTAAAGTGAGATGAAGTTTCACTTGAGCGTTCATAGTTCTAATGTGATTTGTAGGATGTAAGTTGTGTTAATTAAAGGTTGCGTTACCATCAAGAAGAGCTGATGAGTATATGTTACAGATCTCTCAAAACATTTTGTTAGTGGGAAAAAAATAGAGGTAACATCACAGAATACTACTTCTGTTCAACAGTAACGAAGTCTTTTTGTGCAAAATCTTTCCTCGTCTTCTGTGAAGGCAGATTTGAATACACTCCACATCCTTTCATACGATTCATAACTTGAATGAAGAGAAGGAGATGTGGAGAAGTCAGAGGAAGATGGAGATCACCGACAGTTGGTACTCAGTCTAGGTTACCATGGAAACAGGAAACCTGTACAAATGATAAAGAAACTTTTTCCCCTGGATTTCCACGTGACATACTGCGACTCAACTAACACAACTACCATTCCGTCGGTACTTGACTCCGCTCTGATGAGGTGGTCATGACTTTTCTACACTGTGGAAGTAGCTTAAAGCGATGTTCTCTACTACAAGACGGCTACATACCAAGGGGCGCATTAATAGATCAACATGCACGGCAGTGCATGAGCCAAGTTCTTCACGTCAGAAAACGTTAGCACTGCCAGAAGCATGTTATACAGGAACAAGAGTTTATGGCAAAATCGACGAATTGGGGGCCCCGTAAGAAAAAAGATGTTAAAGATAGGAATATGAGCTTTTGCCGTTAAGGAGATATGGTAAATATGTGCAGATGTACAAAATTTCATATTCGTATCTCAAACTATGTTCTAGTTGTGGACCCCTGAAATTGCACATTTTAGGCTAACTGACTCACTCACTCACTCACTCACTCACTGACTGACTGACTGACTGACTGACTCACTCACTCACTCACTCACTCATCATATTGTTTAGGGTGTTTGGAGTAAGCTAGAAACATGAAATTTGGTATGAAGGTAGAGGATGATAAGTAGATAAAGGAAAAATTCCGACATTTTGAAAAGGTCGCCATCTTGGATTCAAAATGGCCGCCAAACCTAAAATTTCAAAGAATACACAGCCTAAACGGCTAAAGATAGAACAGTGAAATTTGGTATGAAACTACATCATTGGTAGCAAATTAAGAAAACTTTTTAAAAATTTGAAAAAGTCGCCAACTTAAATTCAAAATGGCCGCCAACCCTAAACTTTTAAAGAATACACAGCCTAAACGGCTGCCGCTAGAATAATGAAATTTAGTTTGACAGTACAACATTATTTGTAAATTATGAAAATATTACAAAATATTTCTAAAGACGCCATCTTGGATCCAAAATGGCGGGCGTCATAAATCCATTTTCCAACTGCTTGAGCCAGAGATACGAAATTTGGCATAATGATGTATTATCAAGAGTAGTTTAGGAAAACATAACAACGTTTTAAAAAATTCACCATCTTTGATTCAAAATGGCAGCTGAAATACCATTTTTCACATCGTTCGAGATAGAGAAATGAAATTTGGTATGACAGTGTATCATCACGAGTATGTCACGAAAATATAAGAAAACGTTAAAAATGTGTCCATCTTTTATCCAAAATGCCCGCCTAAGCCCCACTTTATAATGACTGAAGCTAGAGAAACGAAATTTTGTATGAAGGTGTACCATTACGAGTAGGTTAGAATAAATTCGGCTCGTCTCCCCTACTAGGTTACAGTTCCCAGCTGGAGCCTGATTGCAATAAAGGGGTGCGCCCCAGCGAGGCCATCTTGGAATTCTGGGGGCAGCGCCCCAATGAGGCGAAGCGAGTATATACATTACACAAGTGTAAAAAGCTGCGAAATACGAGCAAAAGCACCAGGGGTGCAAACTGTCCAGTCAACTCCTTCAACCTTAAAAAGTGGTGAAATGGAATATGGATGAGCCTAGTTCCTCGTGCCAACTTCCAAT
>JAGDQP010067523.1:0-11138 GCA_022664845.1 Lepisma saccharinum
GTGTGGAGAACGCCCAAAGAAGCGTATGATCTGCAGTGTCTCCGCACAACTGTGAAACATGGCGGCGGCACGGTGATGCTGTGGGCCGCAATATCATGGTTTTCATTGGGTCCTGTGGTCACACTTCGCGGACGAATCACTGCCAACGATTATGTCGCAATTTTAGGAGACCATGTCCTATGGTCCGGATGTTGCTCCCGGACAATGACGCCATATTCCAGGATGATAATGCACCCATTCACACAGCTGGAGTTGTTGCAGCGTGGTTTGAGGAACATCGGAATGAAGTTCAACACCTCCCTTGGCCCGCCCAATCCCCAGATCTCAACATAATTGAACATCTGTGGTCCATCTTGGAAACACGACTCCGGCGACGATTTCCACCTCCATCCTCTCTCACAGAACTGGCCGATGCCCTGCACGAGGAATGGTGTAATATTCCACTTGCTACCATTCACGACCTCTATGCCTCCATCCCACGTCGCATCAAGGCTGTTCTGAAGGCGAAAGGTGGCCCGACACCATATTAATCTGGTAAGTTGCACTTTCGTTCAGGTGTTTCCATTATTCTGATAAGCATCTGTATATGTCTAATGTATTTTCACTGTTAAACGAAATTTCATTGCTGCTCCTACAAATTCAAGCCTAGAGAATTCAAACTTTCAGGGAAGAAAGTTCATAACCAGTACAAGAGCATGATCGATGCCGATTTTCAATTTTCTTTTTTGGTCATTGTTATAGGTTTCGATATTCACAACAACAATGAAGGAAAACGAAAGTTTGAACTCTCTAGGCTTGAATTTATATGAGCAGCAAGGAAATTTAGTGCAACGATAAGAATACATTAGACATATACGGAGATAGTGCTGCCATCTTTTGTCGGAGATCCTTGCTTTAGATTATCCTTAAATAAAGTTAACGGTTTTTCGTTGAGGACGACTACAGTTAATATTCAATATTATTTGTGATGTTTAAAGATATTTCAGCATCTCATCGAAAATATTTATTTCAAAATAGATCGAGAACAAAAAAACAAGACGGAGCTAAGAGCGATTTTCGTTGACTTAACGAAAATCAGCATTGCTACGGTCGACTGTCGATACGCAGACATCTAAATATTTTCCTCATTATAAAAACAAGTACTTTTTACGTTATGTACTCACTGCGACTCCGAACATTTTATGGGACTTGTACTATTATTTGTTATTTACTTTACTAAGATTCTGTAGCACAATATGATGTTCAAATATAGTTTTACGTAAAATAATAATAATAATAATAAAACGCTTACCTTTCCATAATCTGACACACCCATCGTCCCCTGATGATGCTAGAATAGTTCCTGTAACGTTCCAACAAACCCTCCACACAGTAGAATAGTGATCATCAAACTGAGCGGTCAGAGAAATATCCAATTTTGAAAGGCCACTTTGCAGTCCCATGCTGTCTCTAGAATTAATAAAAAATAAATAAAAACAATCGATGTAATCTTTTTCTTTCCAACCTTTGTTAACACAACATAATCATTTATACTAATCTTCTTTAATGAAAATGGCGGCTTAATTTACTTTGTTTCCATTCTCCGGGCAAGAAATAAATAAAATCACTCACGAAAATAATAATAATAATACAAAGTAACTAATTTAAGGCGTAACAAATTCTGAAGGTACGTACAACATTCTAAGTATAAACAATGTAATCCTATAATTACCATCACTACCACCAAATAATAATTATAACAGCAACAGTTACAAATTTTTGAATTTATTTTAAGGACTTTAGGCAACTTTGGCTCAGGCTGGATGGATGATGATAATGGGATGAATTGGTGGAATGAAGAAAGTGGGAGGAAACGGGAGAACCCCGAGAAAACCCACGCACACGGTGTTTGGCCACCACAAAACCCACATGGCATGAGCAGGAATCGATCCGACGACCCCTAGCACCAGAGGTGAGCGCTCTACCAACTGAGCCACCGTGGCCCCTAACAGTTACAAATATGATGATACCCAGAATTAAAACAGTTCTATACAATCTTCCACAATTTGAATTGATTTATGGTCTTTAGGCATCTGAGACTCAGGCTGGGATAGGGTGAAGGAAAGGAATGTGGAAGGTAGACGACGAGAGCCTATTTTGTAGGTACCATCCCCGTATCTGCCTGATGTGACTGACAAAAAAAACTGGAAAAATCAGTCAGGATGATCGTCGCTGGGATCAATCCCAGGACCTCCCGAATGCTAAGCCAACGCTCTACCATTGAGCCTCGGCCGCTCGGTGGGATAGGATGGAGAAAGGGATTTCGGAAGGAAGTAATCCAGGGTCGTCTCTAGGTACAATCCCGGTATTTACCTGGTGTGACAGGAAACACTAGAAAGCGTCAGTCAGAATCGGTGGTCGTTGGGATCGTTCCCAGGACCTTGAGCTTGCTAAGCTCGACCAACTGATCGACGGCCGCTCGAACACAATTTTCTACAACTATCAAAAATAAACATTATATAGTTTCTGGTTACTTACTGGCAAGGTTTCAATGTAATTATTCTAACATCTTTGGTAGCCACAGCTAAATAATGGTAGCTTCTGCCTAAATTTGGTGCAAAAGCAATGTCGTGTACTGAGTCAGTAATACTCGATAATGTTTCAGTCTTGGTCCACCGTCGTGTGTTATCACTATACTCATAAATAAACACTTTGCCTCCAGAAGACGAATTGGAATCATCACTACCAACTGCAAACATAGGCGGATGTAACCTGTAAAATATATAAAAGAGACTTTATAAGAACTTGGGGGGCGAATAACACGAACAACAGAAAAACAAGTGACTTATCTACATTGCTAATTTTTTTTTTTTTTTTTCTGTATATAGTTTCCTCGAATTGCGGTGAAATCCGAACTTAATGTTTAAGTTACTGTAAACTTACTACGCGAAGTACAAAGCCGAACAGGGCGTACGTCCCTGATACTACTACTTATATCTCGGCTTTTCCGCTGGAAACCAGAGGTCAGGAAAAAGAAATCAGTTCTAAGTTCTAGTCATGATTAACGAGACAAACGTTTAGTTAAAGTGGTCAAGATGATCTACTGCTCAGATAATATAGAAATTATCTCTTTCTAGGAATAATTTATAAAATGTTAGTTGAGATTTAATAAATCTTCTTTCACATTTAGTGCACGTTTCCGGTGGCAAAGGCGCCAACGTTCCATGTATAAGGGTGACCCTTTTAAAACATATGGATCCCACTCCGTGTGTTGAATTCCGGTGATTTGTTCACAACAATGTCAGGGTGTTGAAGGAGCACTTACAACACTTCTTGTTAATGCTATTCCTTGTCACCTATTACTTGTCTATCTCATGTGCAGGCTGATTTAGAGTCACCCTGATTAATTAATTTATATTGTGAAAGAAAAGGTATGACACCTGGCATAGCACTTGGATGGGTGCGGGGACACTTTCAGGCTGCAGTGGGGTATATCGCCCATCTTGGATTTAACTTTCCAAAAAAATCTTAATTGGAAAATGGCACATCATTGTAGGCTAGATTTTTTATGTGAAATGCATTGGCAAAGTTATTGTTCAGCGTCTGTGACTAATTGTTTGTTAGTCCTAATTTCAGTAACTTGTTAAACAGGATGGCCACTTTTAAAGGATTTTAAAATTCCCACTTTTTCAGGTGAAAAATCTACATTTTTCCAGATTCTTTACATGTTCAATTTTGGGCCCTACGAAAAGACATGAAAATGAAAGGTACTTCAAATAAATGTGAAATACAAACGAGAGATTTCCTTACTATTGACGTTAATTTCCAGAAACCCTATTTTTAAGTCTCAGAATAACATTGTATGCTACCTGCCAAGGCCCTAACATAAAAAAGCACTACAATAATTGTTTAGTCCAGGAATGGTATTTATCTTTCGGTTTGTGCACCTAATTTCACATTATTTTCTTGTAACTAGTTTTTCTCAGTGGTTTATTTTCTGTTTGATCTCATAGTATTTGTCTTCCTTGTTTTTCCTATTTCATAAACTAGATGTAGTACGAAAAGGAGCTCCATAGTCTAGTGGTTAGAACGTTGGACTCATGCCGCGTGGTACCGGGTTCAATTCCCGGCTGGAGTCCCACTTTTCGGCGTCCACCCAGTGTCGCGAGGAAAATTGGGGAGTCACGTGAATAAAGACGTGACGGCCACTCGGTCTAGAAAGCCCCTAATACGCCTGTTCGTGGCTATGTGGCGCGCAGAGCTGACCACACTGCCATTACTCAGGTGGACGCAGTTCCACCAAGCGCGGACAGTTGGCGTTGGGGCAGGCTCAGGACCTATCTGTCTGTAACGCCGGTGGATATTATCATTATTAGATGTAGTGCAAATGTGCATTTATAGCAGCATTTCCTTTGTCACTTCAATACTTGTTACATCCTCAATAAAACTCCCCTGTTTTTGATTCTCCACTATGCATTCAGCATTGACTGAAAACCCCTCGATTCAGGGTTCCATTTCCATTAGACAAATTGCAAATGGAGTAAAAAAATGAGCTTGGTTTATTACATTCCTCATATAGATCAATCAGTTTCAGCTACTCTACAAATGATCAAAATTATCTTCTGTTCTTCTGAATGTCTTCATGTTCTCCCTCACCCCAGATAAAGAAAACAATTTCTAGTCAATTCTCTTTGTATGCACTCCGCTTTACTGCCTGACATCTACTGATTTTTAGGTTGCTACGACACAGTGCGAAATTTGAACATTTTTTCTTCAGAGTAATCTAGGATTTAACTAAATTTAAGCTTAAATTAATTGACTGATTATCATCATCAGCTAATTACTTAGCACGTCACCAATAAAGAAAAAGCTATTAAATACCGTTTAAAAATAATCTCGTTCTTTTAAAATCCATAGGAAAGAAGAATTCTCTGTGTTAAATAAGCGGATCAATTCTGAGTAAACATATCTGCAATGTTAAAATTAGGTATGTCATTGCTTCACTCACTGAAGACTTGCGTCTTAGTAGAGTTACTGTTGACCAAACTGCAGAAGCAAAAGTAAAGGATCTACGGATATTAAGAAAACGAAATAATTACCCTTTCACACTAGGCTACAGTACCGAAAATGAAAATGTGTGATCTTTTAAATAAGAAAGAGTCCTGGCTGTTTCCACGTGCTACTGACTAGTATAGAAAAGTTGCAAATCTTAATCATAAACAGAAGAATCATTGTCATTGGACAAGTACATATACAAATTTTCAGATTGAAGTATGACAAAATGTATTGTGGACCGGTACTACTTCCTTACCACAGTTCATGAAATTGAAAATTTACAGGGGTAAAAAAATAAATTAAAAAAAGGATTTTTTTTAAAAAAAACAACGCTTTTTTAAGCAAAGAAAAATGGACTAAAAAGTAAAAAATAATAAATTTATGAGTCGGAAAATAAAAGCGTGGGTGCTCTTAGATATTATGATAAGGTAAGAAAGCAAGAGCACCCACGCTTTTATTTTCCAATTCATAAATTTATTATTATTATTTACTTTTTGTTGTATATATTGCAGCAAATAAATGCTAAAAATAATGGGGAAGGGAAGTCCATTTTCGGGTTCTGTGACCTTTCTGGCAGTGAAAAGTGGTACTATTGAACGGAATATTCCATACGCGCTGAGACGTAGAACTGTCCATGGAAAAAGCTTTAAAAGGAGGGAACAAACTATTGAGTCTTACGAGGTTTATAACATTAAAACATGTTTTCCTCGAAAAAGCATTTTTGTGGCATTCCTTCTTCTTTTTTTTTTCCTTTACCCTTCACATTACCTTTGCTTAATGGTCTTTCTTTTTTATTTTCCAGTTCCTTTAAACACCAGATATTTCTCTTTGCCTTGATGACAAGCAACCTGCATACACCATATCCTACTAGTGGGTAATCAAATGTATTAAAGTCTTTTTAAAAATTGCGCCTATTCTGTCTATCTGGGAGGAATATATCATTGTCTTTTGTTCGTTCGTGTTCCTAGCTGCTGTAGACACCCTTTACCTCGAGCAGTCTTCAACTGACGCACCGGTGCAACCACGGACCAAACAGAGATCTTTCGTAAGCTAAAAATTAGCCTCTTGTACTGTTCAGTTAAAAGTCAACAACTGAACAATTTCTAAAGAATGTCACCAAAGTTGGTCTTTTACATCAAGATTACATATAATTTACACCCCATAAAAATTCACAAGTGAATAACAATATATGTAAATTATAGAATTAATACCAACATTCACAGAATAGTAGTACATTTAGATTTCCAATCAGATGATGTCAAGACATCATTTAAATTATTGCCTATTTCAAAGTTATTAATGTTTCAAAATGTCAAATTATCCTCTTCATCTATTATTTTACTCGGATGCATAAAAACTCAATGAGCAAACATGAAACGTTTGTCGGTTAGACCCCAAGCATTACACATTCAGTTACTGTTGAGGCTCGGTTTAAGTCAACCCTAAATTTGATCCTCCGTAGTTACACGAACTGAATATACTCGTGTATTTGCTGACTTAAATTATTTCACACAATAAAATATTTCTCGGAAAGCGACCTCTGTGCATGGGGAAAAAATGAATAACCAGAAGACTAAGAATATTTTACAAACTCATTGTGTGCATAAAAAGCTATCATGAATCATCGCTCACACAAATAATAATAATAATAATAAAACTGCCCACAGATAGTCTCAGTTTTCCGCATACTCTTCTGCATAATCGGATCTCCGTTCTTAGACATTTTTATACCTTTATTATCGAGTATCTCGGTTAACGATATTTATTTGAAATGTAACTAATGTAACAGAACTACATGTAGCCTCCTACAGTTTTTTTTACACGTGGGTTCCAAATTACTGCATTCAAAAGAGTCCCACCACCACCTGGAACTGAAATGCGAACCATGTGAATAGAAAGCGATCGTGATAAGCCTTCGGTCAGTTGGGGATCTTACGTAAATGAATTCCAGCTAAAACGAGTAGCTGAAAGCTCTGTTTCGGTGTAAGTGGTCACGTATTCGATGCCCGGTGAGGATTCCTAATTTCGGTGTTGATTCGAAAGAATGTTTGAATTAAGAAGTAGCGAACACCGGTCTTGAAAGTCCGATAAATTTACGAATGGAGTCACTGATCTGACCACGTAGATAACATCCTCTTTGAATGGAAGCCGCTTAGCAGGCTATGGCCATATGTACCCGTCGAACCGAGCTGCCGTAGCTCAGTTGGTACAGTGTTGGCTTAGCAATGGGAAGGTCCTGGGAACGATCCCAGCGGCCGCCTATCCTAATTAAGGTTTTCCAGGGATGTTGCTACTAAGTCACACTAGGCAAATACCGTGATGGTACCTACTGACCTAGGGTCTGGCCGACTACCTTCAATATCCTCTTTCGCACCCTATCTCGAATGAGTCTGAGATGTTCAAGGGCGTAAATAAAATCGAAATTTCAATGTACCCGTCGAGTCAAGAAGTTTGGTTTTCTTAAAATAATCATTGTGTGATTAAACATTTTTTCACTTACTTTAGACAGTAATCCCGGTATATATCAGCTGATATTTGGACAACACCGGTCCTTTGAAAATATCGACTAAGTGTCCGTCTTTAAGGTTGTTTTTACCTGGTAATCTAATCGAAATAGCACCTCAAAAGTTTAAATAAGATCAAAAGCATTGAGTCCTGAGTTCGCTACTCGGTGGGAGTGCACCTTAAGCTGTAGTTTTCCTCCTAAACCACATAGACGTCATCTTCATCAGACAGAAAACAACAGCAAACTAACAAAGGTTTACCTTGACCAGAAACCGTCACGTCATAGACCTGCCATGAGGCAGAACACCATCATCACACTACGAGAATCATAACCGACAAAGCAAACAGAACAGAATTTAAATGAAATATACACAGAGTTTCTTTGAAAAAATAGCATTTCTAGTCTACGAATAACAACAATGCATTTACAACAATTCGCTAAATTACGTACCTGGAAAACGACGGATTCCAACTGAGGCAGCTACAAGATAATTTACATGATATTTCGTGTTGCAGGGTCCACTGACTGAGATTCATCACATCTGGCGCTTCGTATATTCTAACCACTCCATCCGCTGAGCACGTTGCCAACAGGAGACCAAGATGCTTAGGAGCAAATTTCACATCTGTCACGGACGTTCGGGAATCCACAAGATTCGTACGACGCACCCAATGAGTTGTACTTCGTTCGCCAGGATTGCCTTCGCCAACTGCAAAAATACATAAATAAACCATAGAAAATATACAACTGTACTGATACAAGTATTACAATAATCATAGGGTCTTGGCTATAATAGTCAGAAATGTTGTTCGAGAATTTGAAATTAATTCAAGACCTTTAGGCAACCCTGGCCTAGGCCGGGACAGGAGAAAAGAGGATGCGGAAACGAAGTCGACCTGGGCCTAGTTTGAAGGTATCATCCCGATATTAGCCTCGTGACACCGCAGTGGAAAAAGAACTTGGAAAATTTCGGTCAGGGATCTCCTGAAAGCGAAGTCAACTATACCAACTGAAATGCTGATCTTTAACAACACTGAACAGAAGGTTTATTCTGCAATAAATTATGGATTCAGTTATTGGGTTGATGCATGATTCATACAGTCTTTCTCCCCAATGGCGGAAGTTTTATTTGACAAATATAACACAAAAAACTAATCAAATATATATTATACTGGCTTGTCTAGGACTGTCTGCCAATTGGAGCAGTTTTTAGATTCCACGAATAATACTGAAAAAGACACGAAAAGGTTGAGATCTGAGGGAGCAAGACCAGGGGAATAAAGGGTATGTGAAGTAACATCCCAACCGAGCTCTTAAGATAGCTGCTTTTGTCGTGTTAGCGGAACGCAGGTGGGCATGATTACGATGCAACATCACTTGACGCAGCCCATGGAATGCAAGTGTCGCAGGATGGTTGGTCACACTTCATCGCATTTGCCAATTCTAGAACTGATTGACATAGATCGTTGACGATGACGATCAAAGCATGGAGAATTACTCGCGTCACTGTGGTCCTCTATGGAACGGGAAAATAATTTTGCTGACGTAATTTCCCCGCAAGCATTCTGTCCGTTCACGGCTCAGATGTTTCCAGCAGCCTCCGCTCCTCAGTTAACTTTAAACAAAGTTTTTCCACTTGACAATCCCATTTTCTCTGGCCCACAAATAACACTTGTTTTCAAACTTGCAAAACTCAAGGTGTATTCACTAGCATTCCAAATGACAAATGGTTAACTAACTACTATCGTCACGCTTTTTCTAAGCCAAAAATAAACACTACAAAACTATACATAAACTAAAATTTAAAGCAGTTTTCAAATGGAGATCAATCTCCCTCTGAGGAGCTTTATAACTGTCCAATCACGTAGCTTCGATGTTGTCAATTCGTACTCGTGCAACAATGCCTAATACTCTGTGAACAACTAAGGGAGGTGGCAATTGGCAACGATGCGCAATATATGTTGTTAAAGAGACCGCTTTCTATTTGAAAACTAGGAAATTTACGTTCATAGGCTAGACCTGAGTGATCCACAACATAATCCTATCAGAAGTATGACTGTGATACTAGTCGACAACCATAGTTCTTCCGAAGGTTATGACCAGGGTCTTTATTTTCGGCTCCATCCCGCAATTATACTGCGTTTTGGGGGTCAGAAAACTGCCTGCCTGGTCAACAATCATGACAATATGAGAACAAGGCCTAAATGTGGTGATATTCATACATCTTACGTAATGTAACAGCAGCAACCACTATACTAATTGTTACTTATGGCCTTTAGGCATCTAAGGCTCAGGCCGAGATAGGGGAGGGGAAAGGATTTGGGAAGGTGTCGGCCAGGGTCTAAGTTGAAGGTACCATCCCGGCATTTGCCTGGTATGACTAAGGAAAAACCTCAGTCAGGATGGTCGGCCGCTGGGATTGAACCCACGACCTCCCAAATACTACACCAACGCTCTACCATTGAGCTACGGCGGCTCGGTACCATTACACAGACAAAAATGCAAAGCGAAGAAATATTTTCAAATACATGGAAGAAGTTATTGAACAATATACTGCATATATATATAAGTAACAATTTACACAACTGATGTATATGCAGAAGTCTCAAATCCCATTTTTACTCCATGGAAATAGCGATTACACATGTTTTAATTTGCGATAAAAATTGAAAAAATAAACTGAATGGAAAAAAGAATAATATAGCGGATACATATATTAGTTCCTTCTTTGATACGACATGGATAAAAATAAATTACAATGTACGGCCACCTTACAGTATTTATTTTTTGAACAATTAAAACGAGTGTTACAAGTAATGTTCTTACATTCTGAAATAAAACCTTATGTCTGCATCCTGCTTCAGATGTGGCTAAATTATTTTAAGGTACAGCAGAAACAATAGAGCACTTTTCTTTTCAGACGGTTGATGAAATTCAAACCGAATGAGTCAATGAGTAAGGTAACAGACTGAAACATCGTAATTTTGTGACTTGAAATTCCCCGAGTTTTCCCCATTTTCCAAATTCGCTGAGTTCTTAGTGGAACATGTAAGTAACAAGCAATGGAATATTTTAACCCCACCACCACCCAGTCCAAGCATCTTGTACACTCAGCCAATGATAAAATGAGCGGTCTCTTTCAAAAGCCTAAATTACAAAATTTAATGTTTTCCTCTGTAAGAAACGTGTTAGGAATAAGCCATTCATCAACAGAGAAGCCGTTCCTGTACAAAACAGACTCAATTTTCTTTACCGTAATCTATTTCTTTGTTGTTTATTACAAGTTTTATAAAACCCACTTGTTGGTCTCTTAAAAAAAAAACTAAGTTCTGATATGATTTATGTGGCAACGTCGCGAAACATGAGTATCCATTCTCCTGTTTTCAAATATTGATTTACTAGTTACATCAGTTTCTACAGTATACTAACTTCTCCGGTCTGAGCCTAAGATACCTGAAAGCAATAAATACATTTTAAGAAAATCGAACAGCCTCTAGTGACAAGCATTCTCTGTGGTTAAATATATTAAAGAAAGTTATTCTTTCACTATCATTGATCATAAAATAAATTTAGTTCAGCGATATCAGCACGTTCGTAA
>JAGDQP010067524.1:0-11138 GCA_022664845.1 Lepisma saccharinum
ATGATGTACGGCTGCGAAACTTGGACATTGAATGCGCAAACGACTCAAAGATTGAGAGTCACACAAAGAGCAATGGAGAGGTGCATGCTAGGAATAACCAGGAGGGACAGGAAGAGAAATGAATGGATTCGCGCACAAACAAAGGTAGAGGATGTAATCAAGACTGCGAAGAAGATGAAGTGGAGATGGGCCGGTCACATAGCTAGACGAACAGATGGAAGGTGGACGACAAATGTACTCCATTGGATTCCTAGAGAAAAGAAACGACCGAGACGACGTCCAAATGTAAGATGGGTAGATGAAATCAAGCGTTTTTCAGGAGCTACATGGATGAGGATATCAGCAGACCGAGATATGTGGAAAGAAAAGGGGGAGGCCTTCATCCAGCAGTGGGTAGAAAACGGCTGAATATGATGATGATGATATATATATATATATGAGCTCCTGCGTAGCCTAGTCGGTAGCGCGCTCGACTTCAGTGCGAGCGGTCCCGGGTTCGATTCCCGGTGTGGGCTCAAAAATTTCGGTATTGACCCAGCATCGTGAGGACAATTGGGAAGCTGCTGTGAATCAAATACAGTGGCGATCACAGTAAGAGCTTCGGCTCTCCTCTCCCAACCCGTCTGGTCAGCGTGGGAGCAGTAGACCAACTCCTCCCTAAGGGAAAAGGCCTCATCCAGTAGTGGATCGAATATGGCTGTGATTTTTGTGTGATGTGCGTGTGTATTTTGAATTTATTTATAGCCTTTAGTATTTCATCTCAGGCTCAGGCTATAATAGGGAGTGGGAGAGGGTGATCGAAGATATTCGGCCAGATCCTAGTTTGGAGGTGCCATTTCAGCATTCACCTGGTGTCAATGAAGGAAAACTCTAAACGCTCTGCCACTGAGCTACGTTCTGTTGGTGTGTGTGTGTTAGAGAATAAGAAAGAGAAAGGGGGATATCGGAGACACACAACTAAAATATTACTGAGTACAACCTTAGAGATATTAGTTTCTATTACATCCTATAAAATTTCATTATGTAAGGTATGACCTGGCTATATACGTATAAATAAGATTTATATTTTACGATACCAAATTTCGTGGGTTAAAATATGATTTATACTTTCCATCTCACACAGATTTTTTTCGGAACACTTCAGGCCAAGTTAGTAGACCTGTTGCTTAGAAATCAGAAGGTGCTGGGAACGATCCGAGTGCCCTCCTATCGTGACTGTGGTTTGCGGGAGTTTCATCAGTCCTATAAGGCAAGTCGTCCAACTTCAATAATTCCTAACACGTTATGTGTAGGTTTATTGACATGGCGAAATAAGTATTATTGTCTGAATACTTTCTGTAGAAAATACATTATTATTTTGATATGATACGACTTTTTTCTATTTCATACTTATACCTCTTACCTGTTTAATAATATTTTAAGTAGCCATTTTGACTGGAATTGGATCTCTCTTGTAGTTACAGAATTAAATAAGTTAATATTGGGTAAGTGCAAAACTTCTACCAGTTTTGACATGTTACAGGTTAGCGGAGTATTGACCTTACAGATGGTACTGACAGTGCGTGAATCGGGAGAACATTAGATCAATCACATGCAGTAGCCGTAATAGTAGTAGTAGTTGTTGTTGTTATATTTAGGGCTACCAGATGTCCATGTTTAACCAGGAAAGTCCGGGATTTTACGTTGTATCCGAGATAGCGCCCGGGGTCGAGAAAAGTACGGGATTTTATGTTCTTTAAATTAATTATTGATTTTCGGCGCAGACTGTCTGAAATAACTGTAATTTAAAAAAATAATTGTAATAATCATTTATAGTAAATTGTACTCGCAATGATATCTTTTACTTCATGAGCTTAAGAGTAATAACAATAAAACACATTACTATTGTTTATCTCTGCTGCTCTGTTTATATTCTAGACTTGTATATATATAATTTTCCCTTAACAAAAACAGAATAGGCCTACTATAATATGCCTGAAGATTAAACTTTGAAGCAGTCAGTGTCTGTTCACTACTGTTAACGAATTACCATTTTTTATGGATAGGGTTAAAGTGTCCGGGAGTGGCTTTAAAAAAATTACGGTCGGTAGCCCTAGTTATAGTACTTGTAACAGTAATAGTATTTGTAGTGGTAGTAATGCATTCATTAGTGTTGCCAACGTATTTTACTCACCCCGCACCAATGGGCAGGCACTTTAGCTAGTTGAATAATAAAACACGGAATAGCTGTGCTGGATTAAGCTATTTGGGGGCCCGGGCTATTGACTCTGTTAGGGCCTGTCTACCTGTCTCCTGTGCTGGGTCGACTTAACATCATTGTCGGCCCTAGGACAAAGCAATTTACTCGGGCCCCTGCCTACACAGACACCCATGGAAACGGTAAATAAAATGAGATCGTTAGTAAAATAAGCTTGCATTAAAAAAAACTAATATTAGAATAAAAAATAAATCGTTTCACCAGAAGCAGCTACACAAATCTCAATGCTGTCTGGGATTTATTTTTAAAATTCGAATCAGTTTATATATATATATATTCGTATCTAAACTCGTAAATCTAAATTTATCCCAACACGAATTGAAAACTCCAATATTTACCACCTTTAGATACTATTGCACTAAAAAGCAGTTTCTTAAACTATGGCACGCGTGCCATTACTGATAAGCGAACCTTTGGATACTGGTACGTGAGCTTAGTGAAAAGTTAAAAATAAACGTATAAATGACCTAACACATTGTCTCTGGGTGAACGAGGAAATATCAGACGTCCAGTCCAAGATTTTTCAAAATTGACACATTCCTAATGAAACACATGGAATATAGAAATATATGTTATAGGCCCACTTATCACAAATTTTATTTTAGCGCCCCAGGATAAAAGCACTGCAATTCTGTGGGTGAATGCAAGAACCTGATAAGTAACATTTCTGTAGTTTCGAGAAAAACAGCTTTAAAGATTGGAGAAACACGGGAAATTGTACAGAATCACCATGTTCTGAACAACCAAATATTGTGTCCAGACAACTATTTTTCTAGTTAAGAGAGCTGGGCATCTGTAAAGTATTTTGGGAGAGTAACTCTTTTTTTGAACATTTATTTTATCAGGGCTTTATTTTCTCTTGCATGCGTTAACAGAATTGTGTTGGCACCAAAAAAAAACAAAAAGCAAAATCATTCCAATAAACTTTGCGTTACAAATTCGTGGTACACAGATTTTCAACAAGTTTATTCACTTATTTAAAATATTGCGCAGATGTATTTCAAAAATAAAAAATATATCAAAGGTAAAGCTATTCCCTGTGCGATGCACACATTCCGTGAAAGGCGTATTGGGGATATGGAGGTAGCGTACCATGTATTCTCGACCAGTGTTTGATTTGTTGTAATTTACGAAGAGGGGATCCTGGAACTTGTGGCTGCTGGTAAGTTTCAACCTATTAAATGTTTGGGTAGAAATAAAAAGATTTTATCTCTGGTTGGTGTGATATTCGGAATCAATAACCGGAGATTAAAACCTCACGCACCAGGAAAAATATCCGGCACCCCCACCCCGACAAATCGAACACTGTTCTCCACCTACAGCACCAAGTGATGTGGTGTGGTCAGTCAGTTTCACGCTCGACCGCCTTACCTGCCAAGGTGTAAAAGAGTTCCAAGGATAATTTGATACTCAATTTGATACACCTCAAAGCGCCAGGTATGAGAGGACTGAAGAGAACCCTACACCGTCCTGGCCGGGATTTGAACCCAAGCAGCTAGATTCGTGGTCAGACGCGCTACTGCCTGAGTCACGGCGAATCCATTCGAACATAAATTCAGAGCAAAAGTTTTAAAAAATATACGCGTATTATTTCCTCTTAAAATAAGAGAATTGTTTATCAGAGAATGTAGATTTTAGCTGTTTAACAGAAATAATTTTACTAGTTTTGTTCATATTTTTTAAACTTTTGTTCCATTGTATTGTCCAAGATAGCATCCCAAAATCTGCCTAGTGTGATTGAGGGTACCAGGAAAAACCTTAGTCATGGTGCTCGACACCGGGAATCGTTGCCGACCTGGTAACCGTGTGGGTTAGGGTACTAACCCAGTGATTTGAAAGTCGCGGGTTCGAATTTCGGCTGGGGCATGGATGTTTGTGATTGTGGATTTTAACTAGAACGTGACGGATAATCGTGACGGGCCGATGTCAAATTTTACTAGAATTGCTCATACAAAATAAAGTTTACTAAAGTTTTCCCGAGAATCGTTCTTGAGACCTCCTAACTGCAAGGCAAGCACGCTAACAAATGTTCTGCCTTGTTGGTTTAATAAATACATAGAAATTTAAATATTAGCACTGAAAATTCAGTAGTATTACTTGGTGCAACGACAAAAGTACAATATCGGTCTAATAATTTGGGAACCCCTGGATTAAAAAACACAGTGTAAATAGTCTGCTATCAATCATTAACCAATGTCATGCGTTGCATGATCTTTTAGTGGTCTACTTGTAGGAAGATTATTCTAAAATCCTAGTAATATTTTACCAGTTATCACTTAACATTTGCCTTTACTGATACTATATTTTTCCAAATTGAATAAATTATGATCAAATTAAGGATTTAGAAAAGTCAATGCTAGTAAGAATTATTTAGATTAGGTCCGCATAGGTTTAGGGGCTCCAGACGACTGCCAACTCTGCCCATGCATTAGGACGGCCCTTACTCTGTGTTTACTATTTACATAAGTAACTGAGCTACCTTTGGCGGTGCCCTGAACTTCACCCCACCCGTTAATCCGGGTCTGCGGAATAGGTATCATTGCAATTTATTAGCTTTCTGCTGCTGCCCTCAACGGTTCAAAACCCCTGTATAATGTAAGGGAACAAAAGAAGTGGGGCGTGGTTCCTAAAGTTCACAGGCTAAGTAACAACATAATCCTGTAGAGTCCTCGCACAGTAGTATCGAGCGATCGTAGCTCAGTTGGTAGAACGTTGGCTTAGCAATCGGAAGGAAGCTTTTTCCCGGATGGACACTGAAAACTCGCTAATTCTGTGCGGTGTTAACATATTTGTATTCGAGACAGACGTCCTTTTGAATTGAATTTTATTTATGGCCTTTATGTATCTAAGTCCCACTTGTCAGGCCGCGATAGAGGAGGAGATATAATGCGGGAAGGTGTCATCCAGGGCCTAAGTTGATGATACCATTCCGGCATTTGCCTGGTATGACTGGGGAAAATCTCAGTGAGAATGGTAGCCCGCTGGCATTGAACCACAAACCTCCATCGTTGGCAGATGTTGAATTAATACAAGTTATAAACGATAATTTTGAAGCAGAAATACGAAAGAAAGTTGCAGGCTGAAAATTTATGCTATTAGTTGTGCATTGTAGGTAGAAACATACAGAATTACATCAGAGAAAAGCATAGATTTCATGGTAAAACAATTTAATTATAACATTAGCAGCTGTCAGGATTTTGCAGATCACGTTCTCGGTAAAATAACACGTAAACAATACGCATAGTACTATATATTATTTAATGTTAATTTTTCCGTCACTCACTGACAATTTTGCAACCGATACTTACACACTGACATGCATTTCCCCAAACTCTCTGAAACTATGGCCCCAACAAAATTGTATAATATACCACATAAAAGGTTGTTGTGTTAAGTTTTATTTTTATTTAATAAAATACTAGATTACATCTAATAAGCGTACAAAAACAAAAACAAAGTCACCCATTCACATCTGTGAATTATTTTATGTTTAACTTTATAAATATTGCTTTTGCACATTGTGAAATAAATAAACCAATGTACTTAATTACAAACTCTAGATAAGATACCACTATTGCATCTAGGTTTTTAAAAGTTGAAATTTTAAAACCCATATTAGAGCGATTCCACGAATATGTCAAGTCTGGTAGTAGAATGTCAAATTTACTGTGGATTTTTGTAGATTAATGCAATTGGCTCTTGGAAGCTATCCAGGACCGCTAGTAGGAGAGAGCAAAGAGGGTTGGGGGCACCAAATGACGATAAGAAGGCTCTGGTTTTCGTCCTATATGCTGTTACTATTTATAACCTTGTATTGTTCTTATAAAAATTCAAGGTACCATTTTTCAAGGTACCATCATTTGGAGCCGCCGTATCTCAGACTATGAATCAGGCGGTTAGGGTGCAATTCCTGGGCAGGACGCTGGAGACTTTTCTACTGTGCTTCCATGCCTGGTGCTCTGAGATGCACTCAGCCTCCTATCAAACAGTACTAGAGCGTCCTTGGTATTCCTGGGTACCTTGGGAGGTAAAGACGGACGAGTGTGAGACTGACCACCCCAACTCGTGCCGCAGGTCTAGAATAAATGAAGCGCTACCTCCACACACCCCATGTGTCACTCACAGTGAGTGCCCATTGCAAAGGGGTTACCTTTATATTTTATTACCATCCCATCATTTACCTGATGCGACAGAGAAATTTCAGGAAGGGCTCCGCTGGGCGAGAAGTCACAACTTTCCAAATGCGAACCAACGTCTAAGCTATGGCTTCTTTGTAATTGTATATCAGAGGCAAAAAAGATCTAAGCTAAGAAAAGAAAAGAAAGAAAAATTTTGTTCTACGAAAAAATACGAATAAATCTGTAAAGAGTAATGTTTCCCAATAAAACCTATATTTTTCAGGTTCATTCAATGAACGTCCCTCTATATTCCTTCAGCAAAAAGATTGATTCTGGTTCACATTATTTATCCTTTTTTTCTTCCGAACAAAACAAAACCTATTTCGCTATGTTATTTGAAATGCACAAATTGCCAATTGGTGGTTGTGGGCTTGTGGCATGCTACTGTCTTTGTGAAGATGCACACGCGTTGTAGAACCCTTGAAAATGACCATCACATGTAATGTATGAGATTGAGGACCTGCAAAAAAAAAACGACATTCAGCTTTTCTATCTTCACAAGAAACAAACTGTGAAGGAACAGGGCGGTAATAAACTAATAAGTATTTCGAAACGACCCTCCCTCGATGATTTCCCTCGCAAGAGAGGAGGGTTATTGGGGAGGAGGAAGGGTCTTTTAAATTACTGGGAAAAGAATGCTATGACAAGAACTTTGCTCTTCTTCTCAAGCCTAAGTAGTTTGCCAAATTTCAGAAGAGGGCACCCACCATGAGTGACTAATTGAAGCGCCTTCATTGACAGAATTTCAAACTATCATCTCCATACGAACCTTAAAGGTGTTTTTCAGAACTGTGAAACAGAGTGTAATTGTGTATATGGCTTTAATATGAGTTTTTCTTATTTACATTTAATGTTATTTAAGGTCTTTAACCATCTAAGGCTTAGGCCGGGATAGGAAAGGGGAAATGATCCTGGAAGATGTCGGTCAGGGCCTATGTTAAATGTGTTATCGAAGCATTTGCCTGGTGTGACTATGGATAAACCGTAGAAAAAACCTCAGTGAGAATGTTTATTGACGACAGCTTAAACATATGGTCAGAATGTGAGTAATTTTACTTTATTGACGACAGTTTCAACACATGTTCAAAATGTAGATCGCGTTATTGATGACATTTTAAGCCTATGATTAGAATGTCTAAAAACGAAATATTAGAAAAGCTAAATTTGGACTGGAGGTTTTCCAGGTCTTTTCCTCACTTTCACCAGCTGATTGTAGGGGTATCACCTTAAAATTATCCTGACAGGCTTTCAGGGTTTCTGTGAATCTCCTCGCAGTCACCACAGCTGCAGCATTATTAGTCTTGTTTCTCGCTTGGAGATTGTAATCGCAGCCAACACCACCGCAGGATTATTAGCCCTGGTTCACACTTAGAGATAGGCCTCACAGGCATCACCACCGCAACCGTGAATTTTTATTAGGCCTGGTTCACACTTGCCGCCGATTTCTTAAATAGGGCTGAATTTCCCTTTATTGAGGACAGTTTCAACATATGGTCAGAATGTGGATGGATTTTCCTTTATTAACGATAGCTTCAACATACGGTCAGAATGCCGCGGGATTTCGTTATATTGATGACGTTTTCTTCATATTGTGATAATGTGATAGGATTTCGGTATATTGATGACATTTTCTTCTGCATATGGGCAGAATGCGGTTGGATTTCATTATATTGATTATTCTTCATATGAACAGAGTACCATTAGAGTTAATGCATACGTAGGGTACTGTTGTCATATCATGATAAATAATTAGTGTTGGTTTAGGAAATAAGTATCTACGCATGCGTAAAACAGAATACCATTAGAGCTAATGCATACGTAGGGTACTGTTGTAAAAACTTTATTTTTTTTATATGGGCCAGTTCAGTAACTTTGGACTTCGGCCCGTCACGATTTGCCTTTAGCTGTTAAGTGTTAAAATCCACACCCATACCCCTGCCGGGACTCGAACCCGGGACCGTTGAGTCGATAGCCTGCCGCTCGACCACCCGGCCGGCATGGTACTGTTGTCATATCATGATAAATAATTAGTGTTGGTTTAGCAAATAAGTATCTGCGCATGCGTTAAAACATATAATTATATATGTGGATAAAAATGTGCATCTGCTCATGTGCAAAAGAAAGTGTACTGCCCCCTATCGCCTCCGTCTGAGTTTGTAGCTGAAGCTAACAAATTAACTTAGCGTTTTCAAGTGTGAAATTATCATTAAACTAATACTTTCTTTTATTGTGTGGAAAATAGGTAATAATTTCAAAATGTTTTAATTCATACAAGTGTTACTACATTTTTACATTGTGAGCTACTGTTATTTTATAACTAGATAACAAATTAAAGTGTGCGAATTAATTTCAGATCATCATCTTCAGTTAACTTATTTTCCCGAAATTCACTTATACTTTTGAGAAAGAACAACCATGTTTGAGGCTGCTATGCCGTTAACCATGGTTGACTGTCTGAACCTAGCTGAAAAGAAGAAAGGATTTAGTAACCCAGAGTCTATGTTTGACAAATATCTGCAGCTATTCTGCTTAAGTCGGGATGCCATTCTACCAAGAAATGAAGGTAATGTTTCTAACTTTCTCTTACGTTTTTATACCATTCTAATTTGAATATAGATTTGCTGCCTGCGAGCACGTGAATGATTTGATTTACTTAGGTAACTGCTGGCTTCTTCAACTCCCCTGCTAACCCTAGGCTGTCTTTTCAACATTATTGTCTGCTGACTGAACCTTGCGATGAAAATATCGGACGAATCCTCCATCATGATCTAGAGTTTCTATTTCATTTGATGTCGGTTGAGAGGGACGGAGATTTTAAAAGTTATGCTTCACGACTGTGCTAGTGCAGTAACACTGGAATTTATTCGCGGATACATTACCTAAACAAATCGAATATCTAGTATCACACATTGTCTAAAATTTAAATCCGTCATATTCTCCTGGAACTCACTGGACTTCTATTTGTATTGATGAAAATGGTCGCGGAGAGTATTTTGATAGCTTTGGAAACGAACCTAGCAAACCAATTCTAACCTTTTTAAAGAGTAATTGTAAAATATATAAATTGAATAAAACTCCGGTTCAACATGTTAATTTTATACTTTGTGGTTCTTTTCCTACTGTATTTACATATTTATTTCAGTGTACGAGGAAAAAATATATTGTCTGCTTTTAATACTACGAATCTTGAGGAGAATGGTGCAATTGTAAAATCACTTGTAAAAATATTATAAAACGAAAAATGTAAATAAATTTTTTAATATATAGTAAAACAACTCTTTTATTTATATGAGTATTATTTAAAATCCTTTTATTATTATTTATCAACGTTATTTCAAATAAAAATAAAGGAAAATAGAGTATAAGTATAAACTTTATTAATATGACTAAGCAAAGTGATTTATAGAAACAAGTTGCACGTGCTTCTTACAATTGCATGGCTGATAAGGTTTCTAAAAGATATTTTGATTTTTCATGCTTCATCAAATACTGCAGTTGTAAGCAGTTTCTTAGTGCACTACCATTAACTTCGACAGGGTCATGATAACTACACTTTGACACATAGGTGTAAATTCGGACCCGAAATCGCTCAACATCGACCTCGCGACGGGACTTCGACCTCGACCTCGCGACGGGACTTCGACCTCGACGACCTTGAAATCCCTCAACTTCGACCTCGCGATCTCAGTTTAACCTCAACCTCGCGATCTCACTTTGACCTCGACCTCGCTCAACATCGACCTCGCGATGAGACTTCGACCTCAACCTCGCAACCTCACTTCGACCTCGCGATGGGACATCTACCTCAAACTCGCTCAACCTCGAACTCAACTCGCGATGGGACTTCGACCTCGACCTCGCTCAACCTCTACCTCAGGATCTCACTTTGACCTCGACCTCGCCATGAAACTTCGACCTCTACCTCGACCTCGCGACGGGACTTCGACCTCGGCCTCGCTCAAGCTCGACCTCGCGATTGGACTTCGTCCTCGACCTCACTCAATTTCCACCTCGCGACGAGACTTCGACCTCGACCTCGCTCAACCTCGAACTCGCGATCTCATTTCGACCTTGACGTCACTCAACCCCAACTTCGCGAACAAGCTTGAACCTCGGAATCACTCAACCTCGACCTCGCGACGGGACTTCGACCTCGACCTCGAAGGTCAAATAAGATCGAGGTTGGATCTCTCGAAATTGAACAATGAAATGAACACCTACTGTGTAACACATGTCTATGGAACATTTGAGGTAGGTAAATAAGGAACAAATAAGTTCCGAGCGCGGTGACTAAACTGTATAGCGCTCACCTTTGGTGCTGGGAATCGTCGGTTCGATGCCTGCTCATGCCATGTCTGCTTTGTGGATGACTAATCCCTTCTGGGTGGGTTTTCTCGGTATGTTCCTGTTTCTTCCCTCTTTCTTCATTCCATCAATTTATCTCATCATCATCCATCCGTCCTGAGTCAAAGTTGCCTAAAAGCCTTACAAATTCAAATCAAATTCAATTCCACAAACAAATAAATATTCGGTCTATTTCAAAATAAACTCTTAGTTAAAATGAGCACTTTAGTCAGACAAAGGCTATTTAGGATAGTGAATTATCTCGAAATTCGTAGTCGTTCATTTTAAAGTGAAGTTACCTATCTTGAAAACTGATGTTTAAATTATGTATGATGTATGCGAATTTGGGCGTGTGAGTG
>JAGDQP010067525.1:0-11138 GCA_022664845.1 Lepisma saccharinum
AGCTCTGCGAGTTTCAAAATCTCTCTCACTTAATTCTTGGGTAACCATCATTTTGTATGGGTGCATGTGAAGATCTGTATGCAGGATGTTTCTTATACTCCTATCAGACAATCACAGGGCAGCTGCATGTTTAAGTGCTGAATGCTTTGGAGTTTCCTAGATGGACGCTTTCACACGCGCGACATTTTCCGGCGTTGTTACGGTCCGAGGTCGTCCAGACGATTTTTTTAAGTGCAGAACCTGTTGCTCTAAAGTTTGATACCAAAACTTGAATAGTTTTTCTATCTGGAACAGAATCATGTCGCCCAAGTCCGAACCGAATGCGAAATGCTTGCTGAGTAGTAATCACAGAACCACTGTTAAGAATATACTCCTTCACAACAAACGCACGATGCTTACCGTGCCACACCATTGCGACTACTGAAAATGGCACGTATACCGTTATCGATTGATAACCCCTTCACCGCCATATTCCCAACATAATTCACACAGCGCCCTCCTCAAATACGGGAGGTCTTATTTGCCGGACCCTTTATAGTATCATAGTCTTCTTAGAATGAACTCGAAAGCATCAGCGTTTGGCATGTCCCTTTCAGTATATTTTCTTGTAAGAATAAGACAAATTAGAAGATCTTTAAGTGAAAAATCGTCAGTGAAAATTAATACATGAGTATCTAATGCCGCTTTTATGAGACATACCTCTTTAAAAAACAAACGATTGGATCAATGTTCGTTTCAGGGGCTCTTTGAAATGCTTTCGTTAAGTACTTAGACTATCAATATATCCAACATTGTAACTGTTCTGCTCATTGGACTCCAGGAAGAATATAAACATCAACAATACTTTTACATCTCTCTTATATGAGCTGAAACAAACAGGAACAATGAAAGCTATGAACGTATGTTAGAATAAAAGGTTTTTCTTGAAACCCTTGAGCTAGTCCGCTATCAATAAACAATTTAGCTAGCAATTAGGAACTAACCACTTTAGGCGTCGAACTCAGCGTCCAGAAAGTAAATTTATAGAACGCATTCTTGCCAAGTGACCCACGGAGTATAGCTAAAAGAGTGAGAGGCACTTGATTGTTTGGTGAGAAAATGGATGTCATGGACAAAACACATATAATGGATTCCCGCTCTTGAAACTCAATGTTTGACCATGCTTTTAGAAGAAACGTCTGCAAACGACTTTCGCTTTCTCTTCTGCTTCCCTCTCCCCCCACTCCATTCTGTGTTTATGTGTGTGTGTGTGTATGTCTGTCTTTCTCTTTCTATTTCATGTTTCATATTGGATATTCCAAATTATTACACATCCTTAATGAATAGCGGAAGATACTGAGCACTAGTAGACCCAAATCAGTACGAGATACAGAATTGCATTTATTTATGGTGAATTGTATTTATTTATGGACTTTAGGGATCTATGGTTTAGGCAGAGATAGGGTAGGAGGAGGAATGCGGGGAAGAATTATAAAGGCATAAGTTGCATATACGATTTCGGCATTTACCTAGTGTGACTGAGGAAAACCATTAGAAAACCTCAGTTAGGATGGTCGGCTCCTGGTAACGAACCCCTTACTTTACGAATGCGAAGCCAATTCACTATCAACTAAACAAAGACTATTTGGTAAGTTGCAAGAAAATTTTTTAATTTCTTCTGAAGATTTGGACTCAAGTTTGTCAATGAAGGAACTAAGCCAAGTGTGTAACTAAATCTATTACTGCAAGTACACAGTCCTAAATGTACAACTTATGTACTACATTTGTACTTAAGTAAAGTTTGGACAAATGTACGGTTTTGTCTGCTAATTGCTCCGAATAACTTTGTTCATTTCACTAGCTAAGTAATAATTAACAGTTGACTTGCAGGTTCCATGATGATCTAGAAACTTAACTTTCTATAAAAGAATTGTACGATCTGCAAAATACAACCATCGGTGTCAAGTATCAGGTGAGAGCACAATTAACTGTAATTGTAGTCAAAATATATAATAGTATGAGAGGAAGAAGAATTGGATCCCGACTTAAGGAACTTCTAAAGTATTATGAAATAGAAATATAGATGAAATAGCAAGGGAACAAATATCCCATTAACTTGTAGGAGACTGAAGGGTTGCACAAAAGTAACAATAATTACGAGAGAATTATAGAAGATTTAAATAAAGACATAACTCACAAACAGAATGTCAGCAAAGACAGGGATAAACTACATTTGTTTTGGAGAGCAATTATTATTATTATTTACATCTAGATTATAAAGCCTGTGAAAGATTCGGTGGTTAAGGCGATTAGAGATCGCAAATTGTCCTACAGACAGCGCGATCTGTACTACAACAACAGTAAGCTGCATAGAACAAAGAACAAACATACAGATTTACGTCATTTAAAAGAATACATGTACTGTACTACTTGCTGCTTGATCGTGCTCTATGCACAGTAGATTTTGCAGCGCGGAACCTAATGTTTCCTTACTCGTTTGCAAGACATAACATCTAGGGAAAATTTGTACGACATGCGAACGAGGGTCTGGGACCGTAGGTGGCAGTTGAAACCAGAATTGCAACACGTTACATCTTGCACTATAGAGGGCAACGCCAGTACATTTCTAAATGGAATGGACCTGTAGGCTCGCCTCGTGTTTCGTGCAGCATGCTCCAATTTTTGCTCCACTGTCAGAGGCAATGTGTCATAGCGACTTAAGCTTCGTATAAAAATTACATGGCTAGAAATTCGATAAAATATCATTCTAAATGACTATATAGGCAAAATTTAAAGCTAGAAGAACCACTCTGAAAGTTGATATTATATAATCTTAAAGCTATGGGTTCTATTTTTTTTATATTGTCTAATGGGAAAAGTGTTCCAGACTGGTCACGAAAACGAACACAGAGAGTCAAGTATAGTTTAAAAAAATGCATCTATCATAATGAGAACAAAAATGAAAGTTTCCAGGTGTGTAGCTTTCTCGAAATTCTTACTTATTTTTGAAACATATAGAGGAAAAACAATTGCTATTTTAATAAAACTAAAATGGTCATTGTATTGTTTAATTACTAATGATTAGGGCTAAGATTTTCATGATTTAGCATACTTCTTTTGATAAGACCGATGACTTGCTAAAATACATAGAAATTCAGTTCATGGAAATACTAATTAAATACAGATACTTCGTTGGAGCAAATTTGGCAATTTTATTTTGAGAGAGCATATTCTAATGGTTGTTCGGTCATATTGAATTTATTTTTACGTTTAAAGCTTTTCATACACATGATGTATTCAAAGTTGATTTCTTTTCTTCCTTCGAATATTACAAGTGTATTCTTCCAATTTATTCTGTGAAAATTGACAACTTTTCATCCTCTCTTATGTTGTGGAGTGTACGAAATGGGCTTGACCCTCAAATTGTCACTACAAATGTTTTTCTATTGTTCCCTGATAAGGAGGTACCGTTCAAGTAAATTACAACTCATAAAATATTTAAGTTTGTTAATTCATACGTATCATATTACAGAGCATAATTCTGAATATTTAGTTAATAAATACATATTTTGTTCTGCATATTTTAGCTATTTTAAGGCATACATTCCTGCTAATTACATTGAAAGGTTTTACTAAAACAATCGACCCAAAACATATCGTCTCATTCGCACTGAACAGCTATGTAGATTCGCGTCCTAATGCGTATCTAAAAATATCCCACAGTTTAATGAGACGAATGGTTGTATAGTAGTTAAACGAATTTATTGGTAGCTACATGAACATTATCGATCTTTGCGAATATACGCAGTAATGGACGTCAACCCTTACGTATGTGACAGGTTGAGACCATAACTATCTATAAGATCCATAAAATAAATAGTTTAAACAAAATCAAAAATAGTTTAATATTTTGGATCTGAGAGAGGTCACTCAGAATAGTTATTCAGCATGATTACCTTAAACTTATGTTATATTTAAATTCTTTAATTTCATTTCTTTAAGATGGTAACCCTCTCTCAGATGCGTTTCTTTAACCTTGATGTCACCAGAGAAGCCCATTGAACAGAGCATCTCTCGAAGGGGACATCACTCAAGACGAAGACCATCACTTTCATTTATCGTCAAGCCTTTAAGATTTCTTTTACCTTCAGAACCAAAGACCACTAACGTAAGTGCAAGCAGCGAGGCGAAAAATCGATCACTCTCACACCTTGTTTTATTACTTTCGTCTTCATTGTTTTTCTATTTTTCTCACAATCTTCTCCACCACTCGTTCCTTTTTTCTCTTTTCACCTTTTCTCTCTATTTCTCATTCTTTGCTTACAAATACAGATAGAAGCATCCTCTCAATTATATTCGAACACCTGAAGTTCTGAACATCAGAAAACTATAACAAATTTGTTAAGACAATGTGACCGATTTAAGAATATTTTTAATTTTTCCCCACGCTGTCGTAATATATTCGAAATATGTTTATTGTCTATTTCCGAATCGACTTATTTTCACTGTGCCATAATCCTTTGTTGACTACGAAAAACGAACTCAGTAGAAAAAATATTCCTTTTTAAGGAAAAGCAAAATAAAACATAATTTTGGAAGCCGGAAAGCTCTTTCATCCGGAAAGTCAAAATAAAACATAATTTTGGACTTCTGTATTCACATTCCTTATCACTAGGTTTCCACAAATATATCCTAATAAAATACCAATCGAAATGAATGCTATAGAATACAGTTTGCAAATGTTTAGTTTGGAATTTAATAAAATAGAACGAGTTATTACGAAAGTAGAAATGTACAAAGTCAATGGCTATTTACGGAAATAATAAAAGTTCGTATCGCCACACGATGTCACACATATTCATCAGCTACCTAATTTGTACATTCCTAGACAACGATTTGCATGCTTCATTTAATGAGCATTTGCAGTACTTTAATTGTAAACTGTGAGTGAATTACATTTGTCTTAAGCAATTGACCTTTTCTCATGTGAAAGCAATAATTACTCACAAGGAAACTTTCCAACCGTGAGTGAGAGATTGAGTTAATTATATCTGGAATGAAAACCATGTTGCTGACCAGAAAATATATTTGCACCCATGCTTTGAAAGAGGGTTATAGCTACAAACGTGAACTGCTCCAGTGCGTAGAAAACACTTTCGCTTGCAAACATATATTTTAACAAAATGTATTTTGTTTACCAACATGGCTATATAGCTTCCTTTGACTATAAAATAATAGTGATTACATGTTTGTTACTCATAATAAATAACACAATCTTTTACAACTTACAACTAGAAATATTCAGATAAACTATTAAACTTTTGTGCCGTTTCAGCTACTAAGAAATAACATTTTATTTATTCAGAACGTAATTACCGTTAATAAATCCACGTTATAGTAGTGCTTCCATCTACAGGCCACCTCTATGAACTACATGGAAAATACTACTGAATATGCGGCACCCCTCTTAAGACAAAATAAAGTTCTTTTAAACTCTTTTTGCCTTCCAACCGTTTAAAAGTTGGAAACTAAATAAATAATCAATAAAACAAATATTTAAACGAGCTTAATCTAACAGCATTCTATCTCTTGTATCACAATAGGTCAAAACCCAATATTACCCAATCGAAAATAAAAAAAATAAAAGAGAAAATTTCTAGATAATTGATCTATTTTTAAATCATCCTGAGTATTAATAGTAAATAAGAAAATTTCTCTATAATTCAATAACAATATAGAAATAAAATTTGCATTATCTTTTTTTCTGTAATTATATCAATATAATCTATTAGTTACTTTTAATGTATATCTTTCATGATTATAAACAAGAATCCATTATATCACAACTAACAACGATAATAGTAGATCTTATATATATATTCATTATGTATCAGTTCAATAATCATCTTATTACATCCATTATAATTTCTGTATTTATTTCTAAATGAATGATCAAATAATATTTTATGTTTTAGAATAAATCTAATCGCTTCTGCACATATATTACGTAATTTTAACCTATTAACCTTCCTTTTATTGTTAATTAGGTTTCGATAAAAGTCCTTTAATATTCGATTGTATTTTTTTCAGAATAGGTTCTCTTAATTTGTTTATCATCCTTCATCATATTTTCCTCACTCATTAAATCCGTTCTTTTACAAGTTGCCTATCTTGTTGCTTGATTTTATTGCTCTTCGTAATGTAAAAGTTTCAAACCGATCGCAGATATTTCATTTTCATTCATTTAATTCACTATATTTGCAGTTTCATTCAAATTTAACACGTCACCTTTATTTTGTACCTTCATTAGATCATCTACTAATTTTTACTTTATATGACAATTGTAATTGACTGATGAACCATGATGGGATCCATCTATTCTTCCGTGTCTACCATTACTGGTTGCTTTTTCTCACTTTTGTTGGCACCGCTTTCTTTTCATTCATTCTTTAGATTAACTTAAGAATTTTCTATCTATACCACATGAGTTCATACTTCTCGGACACTGTTACACGAGACCACAACATTTTCCGCACAATTCATTGGACTTCTCACACGCTATCTTCTTCCTTAAGTGCCACTGACGGTAAGTTCGTTCCAAATCAGTCTTTTTACTGGTGGACTTTATTTTACGGTATTCCCAATGACCATTCTTACACCAACGTACAATCTACTTTTACACAAGTTCTTGCCTGGTTTGTACCTCTCTTTTGTCGTAAATTCGATGACTCAGTTAGATAATCTGGGACAACTGATAATATTGAGATTTGTGTTCTTTTAGGTGGTATTTCTATAGCCATGAAATCCAGTCACAACGGATTACATGATAATGGATTTACAACTTTACTACTTATCGACTTTCTTTATGTCCTCCCCTTCAAATTACTTCCTTGACTCCGTTTGATGACTTGCAACACAGAAATATCCTTTATCTTGTGAATCTTATCAAACCATTTAACATGGTTCCTTCCTTTCGTTCCACGTTTTCTTTTAGATTTCTTTGATACTGAAACTTTTTATGTTCCATCTAACTTTTTAAATTTCACTTGCTTATCTGACAACATTTCATCTGTTTTTTTCTCTTTAAGAGAGTTTTGGAATGATGACAGAACATTTAAAATCTGTTGGCATTCCTCACCACTGGTCTTCTGTTCTAAAGGAACAATTTGAATCACATCTCTCATTTCTGAAGTAATATAATGTTGATTATACAAATTTATTTCTGTGCCCACGCTGCGTTTGTTCACAATAACTCATAATTTCTATACTCCCAGCTTGACCAAGATTTTGGATTTTATTTTCCGATTTTCTATTCTAATCATTTTTCTAGAAGAACTTTTGTTTATTTCCTCTGTTCCCTCTCTTATGATTTCTATGACTGGGCAACACTGGGAACTTCTTGGACATTAGATTGATTAGTCTCAAAATTCATACAAATATTCATTATACTACAAGTTGTTACTACTTGTTTCAGAAAACTTTGGATACATATCGATGACTGTATAATAATTTCCTTCTCATGGTTAACTTGAATACTATCATATTGTAGAAATTCCTGAACAATTACAGTATCTATCTGCTCTATAGATTGTTGCTCATTCACATTATTTTGACTCAATAGATCTTTCTCTTCCTTACTCGAGTTATTGGCTTTAAACGACTTTATTAGTACTAATTCTATCAGAACAACCTTGAAGTTTCTGTCCAGTTACATCCAATATAATTTCAGTATTATTTATTGATTTACCCAATTTCTGTTCTGTTCTTGCGAAGTGATTAGAAAAATCTTGCTTAAAATTATTTTGCATTTTCTCGAATGTCTAATCATTTATTTTATTTTCCTTCCTTTTTGTGACGTCCTTCGTTTTCTGTTTGCTATTCGAACCGACGTTCTAACCTTTCTTACTGCCGTATAGCTTCTTGTTCCTTATTATCTTTCTCAAACCATTGTTTCATTAACTTAAGGAATTTCAAATGACTAGGACTTAAAAAACTGACTTGCTATCATGATACCATCATCACTACTAATTCTCATTTCTATCATTGCTTGACTACTTTCATTTGTCATCGACTGTCTATCTTCCAAAAGTCCGTGTTTCTTCTGCTCTATTGACATACTCATTGTACTTCCTCTCCACTTTCTGAGTCCGACGTGTGATCAACGCCACTTTGCAATGCTCCTCGCTTGGTCACCATTTTATGTAAGGAGACCTTTTCAATAATTCCTGCCTATAACAATGAAATTCCAGAATGTTATCGCTGCGTGGTCCAGTTACTAATTATTCTATCAATATTGTAATATTTAATTCTCATTGCCTATTAGGTCCTCATTGAAACTTGAACGTCGACCAGTGATGATTATTAAGGAAAGTGCCCCAAAGGTGCTCCCCGCAGTGTGGGCGACAGAACTGAACTATTATAAAGCTTTACTGCAGTGCTTTCCAGCAAACCTAGGCAAAACCTATAATAGCGTAATTATTTATTTCGTATTTTTTTCAGATGGTATTTATTTAGTATTTATTCTACCGGCGACCTAATGAAACTACATGAAAATTACTACTGAATGTGCGGCAACCCGCTTAATACAAAATGCAGTTCTTTTCAACTCTTTTTGTCTTCCAACCCCTTAAAAGCTCGAAACTAAATAAATAATCAATAAAAATATTTTAAGAAGCCAAATCAAACAACATTCAATCTTTGGTATCACAATAGACTAAATCAAATAATCTATAATCAGTTTATTGTTTTGCTCGCATGCAGTTCTAAAAATACTGGTCAAAAACAAAAATGGGAAAATCGACTTTTTGAATTAAATGTAACTTCGTTTGAAAACAGGTTCTGCATTAATATGGGCAAGTACAAACTCTCGTTATACACAATTCTACACTGTCATCAAGAATTTGCTAAAAATACAGGTAAAATTAACGCAATCTTCACTTATGGTCTGGAATATTACCCGGTTGAAAGGCAAACGCACTTGCAGTTTTTTTTTTGTGAATTTTCATTTCGTAAAGGTACGAGCAATAATATATATATATATATATATATATATATATATATATATATATATATATGCATTATGTTCCAATAATGAGAAAATTTGTTGGGTGATTTCAACGATAGTGTATGGAGGGGCAAAAACAACTTTCAACAACAATGGAGAAAGACTGATAACATTTTAGAGATCTCGAGAAACCTACTGGTAAAAAGCACGTACTTCCAACACAAATACATGCACAAATACACATGGGTATCTCCGGATGGCCAAACGCTCAACCAGATCGATCACGTATTAGTAGATAGAAGAAGAGACACCAATATAATGGATTTTAGGTCTCAACGAGGAGCGAAAGGTAGCAATGACCATCAGTTAGTGATCACAAAAGTGAGGGAATAGTTATTCATCGCGAACAGAGAAAGCAAAGGATCAAAATAACATAAATTTAAAGTTGAACGATTAGATAATCCAAGATTAAAAGCAGACTACCAACTCGAAATCTCAAATATTTTCGAAATCTTAGCCGACTCGAGTGGTAATAAAGATGAAATTAATAGTGAAATGGATGTAAGTAAGATATGGGGAGCATTTCATGATTCAATCAAGGGCGCAGCGAAGGAACGTGTAGGTGAGAAGAAACACCTGAATAACAAGCCTTGGTTTGTTGAAGAATACCTTAAACTGAACGTGAAAAACAGCAAGCAATTCAGCCATGACTAAGTAATAAAAGCGAAGCAAATACCAAGCAGTGCAGTAACACAAACCGCAACGCCACACAATGGTTCAGAAACAAAAAGCGAGAATATATGAAGCAGAAGATTCCGGACATAGAGGAAAGCAGGAAAACAAATAACATAAGAGATCTATACAAAGGGGGTAAACTCGTTAAGGAAAGATTACCTGCCGAGGTTAGGAATGATTAGAAATGAACGCGAATATCTGTAGGCTGATCCGACTAAAATTATAGATGTGTGCAAAAATTTTGTTGACAAACTTCTTAATGTACACAACAAAAAACTATTACAAAAATTTGAAATATACAAAACTTGCGTTTCATTGTAGAAAGGGTTTCTTTCTTGTCACCTCAAGAATTTGTAAACTTAACACACGAAGAAATAGTGCAGAAATGTAAGACCATCGTAGATATATATGCAGCAGATCTCTCAAAATCACTGCTGACGAAAAAATATATTTTAGAACATTGCTAGGAACAGAAATAAGTGAAAAGGAAACGTCAGGGAAGTAAGGAATTTACTTGTTGAGGATATTTTTTACCTTATCAGTTGCCTCCCAGATTTGACTACTGCTCTACAACTTTGCTTAACCCTTCCAGTCACAACAGCTACAGCAGAAACAAGCTTATCTAAACTGAGTTTGATAAAGTCATATGTAAGAAATACCATGACGCAAATGCGTACATAGTAATTTTGACCATCGAACACAAAGAAACGTAAAAGGTCAATGTCGTTAAATTAGTCGAGGAATTTTTCACGTTAAAGGAGAAGAATAGGAGAGCAATAAACTAACTATGGACCTATATTTAAGTATGTAAATATGAAAATGCAAACACTGTAAATAAAATAACGTAGAGAACTTAGACCATTATTGTAATGTAAATTGTGTGCAGAAATTAAGAGTGTGTTCGTATTGAAATGTGAACTGTGCTAAAATGTAGCGAAAGAAAGTTATATTTTTTATGGTGTCTATTCCCGAGAAAGTGCAGGTGACACATTATTTAAATTAGGCAAGTTTCTAAGTTATATGCTTTAATTTTATTTTTTTTGTTACATAGACGCGACTGTAGTGTGTGATTTTATTGGTTACTCATTTTGTTTTCGCGTTCAAGCTCTCAGCTGTGATCGCCAGCGTCTTTCCTTCACATCAGCTCCTCAACTGCATCATCATGCTGGGTCCCCTTTCCAGACTGTCACGCCTTGGAAAGATATCCTTGGCAGAGCCGAGATACGAACCCGTGATCCTGCGATCAAAAGTTAGCAACGGTAACCACTAGACCAGCGGGGCGGTCTTTCAGCCCTTTTCTATCCACTGCTGGATGAAGGCCTCCCCCTTTTCTTTCCACACACACACACACACATACATACATACACACACATATATATATATATATATATATATATATATATATATATATATATATATA
>JAGDQP010067526.1:0-11137 GCA_022664845.1 Lepisma saccharinum
CGTAAAGTATACCAAGTACTTCATCTCTTGACGCATGCTACGTGCTCCGTCAGCCATCGTGGGTCTGCCACCTTGGATTCAACGTATTATTTTTAAACAGGTGTAGGGGCAAGTGCTTTATCAAACACATCAGAAATTTTCTCAGCGTGTTAGTGGTGCAATTAGTTGTAGCGCTTTTCTAACATTATTCCGTGTTACATTAGGTATGTATCGAACTATCCACATAATTTCTACAGATTATTCAGAATATGAATTTACCCATATTCCGTGTAAAAGAGACCCGATTCTGGATCTCTTATGTATGCTATATGCTTCGTCAGCCATCTTGGATTCAGCTTAATTTTCAAATGGAAATAGGGGCAAGACACATTAAATTCATCTGAAATTCTCACGAAATCACTCATGTAATTAGTTTACCGTATCTTCAACCGCTCTTGAGTTGTTACTAGTTAATTAGGAAGAACGTTGTTTTTAATTCCATTGTACTTGTAAAAGTGGGCGAGAATGGCCAAATAAGATGACATGTCTGTTATTACCAGATAAGGTAGTAACTGCAGACACCCCAAGAGGCGTCCTGTTATTCGTAGTGAAGTGTAGTCAAACTCATCCACAAATTTAGACGAACAGTAAATGGGTGTAATAAACCGAAAAGGGGTGGACCAAAATTGCACTCATGTGGAGGCAGCAACTATGGTTTTGGCAGCGCTTGTTAAAAGTCAAAACGAAGAGCTCTCCATGTATATCACAATAATTTGACTTCAGTCTGTAATCGTGCCGATCAGCTATTTCGGTTTCACTATTATATGATATGTAAGATATCTTAAATGGAATACTCCGTCATACTAATATAGGGTAAATATATATTCTTTCATAAAACATATATAATGCGCATCGTTAAGCTTGCAATTCGAACTATAACATACAGCATATAACTTCACATAAAGATGCAACAACAATGCCTCAATAATATTCTGAAATTCATAAAAAAGCCTTTTCATTGTTAACCATTTAAAAGCAATAATCTTCTTTATGTCTTTCATCCGTTAAACAATCCCATTGTTATTTTATTCACACTTTCATAACGTAATTCTGCACAGTCAAAGCTCCGTTGTACGTGTTCTCCACAAACACAAATGGCACCCATACAAAATGCAAATGTGTGAGGATGATTCCGATTGACACTTTATTTTAATGGAGTGACCGGACACCAATCCACATTGGCTTGTGCATATCTATTGGGTGCTTGAATTCTCACTGTTCTGCCACAGAACGGTAAATGGTATTCTAGTAAATGGTTGGAAGCTACAACCTGTTCCCACCTTAGAGGTAACAAATTGATTCTGCCGTGAAAAAAATTGCAGGGTACTTCGAGGCGATCCAGATATCTGCGAAAGAACAGAAGTGCTGCTCAGAAAGGCCATGTTGTAACGGGAGAAACAAATTGTAATCTGACGGAGCAATGTCCGGAAAACATGGCGGGTGTAGTAAGATATCCCATACAAATTCCGCCAAGATGTCCTTGAGGGGTTTGGAGACATGCGGTCTACCGTTGTCATGGAGCAGAAGAACGCTGTCATTTCTTGTGGCGTATTGAGGGCGTTTGTCCGTGGGTGAAAGTTTCTAATAGAGTAATTGTCGTCTGTATCGCTTAACATTGATCGTTCCCCTGGTTGCAACAGCTCAAAATGCACAACAGCGGCTTGATCCCACTGAATACACATCAACAACTTCTTTCCATGAATATCCGGTTTTGGCCTTCAGGTTGATGGTTCGTGACTTCCTGTGCTTAGGTTTGTCGGAACGAATCCATTTTTCATCGTTAGTCACTGTTCGATGCGAAAATGACTTCCGTTTTTGTCTTTGCAGCAGTACTTCACAAATGGTTGAACGCGCTGTTTCCGAATTTCAATCGTTTTATGTTAAATTTCAACCTGTACAAAAGCTGTCTAGATGGCTAAACCCAAAATAGTATCCGAATCTATGTTATGAAATTTTAAATATTTATTTCGAAAAGTACCTACAAATGTCAAAATTTTACTTTGCCATGTTCATTGTTTAATGATTGAAATTCGGAAAGTGCTCGCAGTGGAACTGGCCCATAGTTTGTAGTGAAAGTGATATAGCAGGAAGGGGTCAGAATTTTCGAGTGTTTGTAATCATGTTTGAAAACGCCTGAATGTAAAACAGTGACTCATATTATTTTACAAAACAAGAAATTTTGGATTTGAATCTCAGTGAAATAATTTTGTTAAAGCATAATTTTCGATTACTTTATAACAATGATTCTCCATGAACAGAAAGTCGAATTTCAAACATACTTTTTTTTTTAAAACCGCAATATGATCTGTCGGGTATTTCTCTTCAAGAAAATGTGAATTTTCAACTCAAATGCAAATATTTTTTTTTTTTTTTTCGTTCAAGTGAACTTCGATACTTACGTCATTTCGAATTTTGAAATAATTTGTGTTCAATAACTTAACTTTTCTGTCAATATTTTAGTGAAATAAACAGTGAGTAAAAAATTGTTACTAAATTTTATTGAAATTTTATCGCATGTAGGAGTAGATAATGTTTAAGTCAATTTGAATATTAATGATGTTTTACGCAGATATTATTTTGAACTTACACTGACGCGTACAGTACAAGTGTTACAGTGAACTGAATTTTCTTTGACTAAAGTCAGTGCACGCACATTAAACTTTCTATGCTTTAAAATGTTTTCCTATGGATTTTCACGTTGGTTTAATATTTTCTACAGTGACCTTGTACACTAGGGGACAATATCGCTGATAGATAGTACATTAGAACTTCTATTTCTCCTACTCTTTCCGCTAGAATACGACGAATGTCACTGGTGCAGTTTTCAAATGTAGGTGCTGCTGTAGTGCGTGTTCCATTACTGGTGCGTGTGAGCGTTTGCTACGTACTGGTTGTTTTACGAGATTCAGAACGTTTTATTTTTGCCACCGCTTTTATCTGAGCTTTTAAAAGTTAATTTCGGTGACTTACGTGCGTTTATGGATAAACTGTGATTTATCGCCTCCAGTCTGAGGTCTGTGTGCGTGGAGGCTTAGGCTACTCTGGCTTTTTCTATGCGGTGGTGTGGGTTGTTCTCTGCGCTCTCTTTGGTGGGGTGGGGAATTCTTTCCTTCTCTGTCTTCCCCCCTCCTTTTTTCCATCGTTTCAGCTTATGCCTGTCTCTGTGCTATATTTCGGATTTAGTTATCCTTTGGTAATCGTGTGCTCCCTCTTCGGGATTTTTTTCGGTACTTGTGTCTCCTGATGATAAGAGATAGTATGTATTTTGGTTCGATAGTCTGATAACTTATCTTTCTCATCCGTCGAGTGGTCGTGGGTCGTGACCCGTTTGAGTTGGTCCAGCTGGCCGGCTTCCAGTCTGCGTGTCATTGTAGACTCTTCGCGAGCGTTACCCCATGTCCACATGAAAGTGAAGTTTCACTTCCTTTCTTTCTCACCCTTCTTTAGGGAGAAGACACACACAGGGGCACCGTCTAGTTGTGAAGTTTGGCGAGGCTTCACTGGGAAGCATTCGATGTGTTTTCTTGTTCGGCACTTAGGCTGTTTTTGCCCGGCGCTTGTCCCGTTTTGAACCTTCTTGTGTTCTAGGGTAACACGGTTCAGATTTTCTGCTTTTAGTAGGTTGAGGTGTGTGTGTGCCACCTTTCCTTGGTGGTGTGTTGTCTTTCTTACAGAATACTATTTACAAGTGTTTTACATAATGTAACATCTTGTTCTTTATACCAGATGCGAATTAGTTCCTCAGCGAGTTTTTTTTTCTTGGCTGAAATATCTTACCAGAAAGTTGTCGTGACATAATATGCCATAGGTTCTCAATATGAATCATACCCGGTGAATTTGCTAGCCACAATAGTATTTGGATATCCATTCTTGAAAATCAGTTTATCACATCATCCGCTCTGTGGCATTGTTCATTGTCATGTTGATAAATAAAATAATTCAAATTCTTAACTGAGAGATAGTCGACAGCTGTTCGCAGTAATTTTTGATTGAGAATGTCAGTGTAATATGCGGAATTAACAATTTTATTGCAAATTTGTTGGTCCCACGCCCATTGCGGTGAAGCATTTCCATATCATGATGCTCTCAACAAATTTTATTGTTAAGGAAACACAATCTGGCTTCAAGGTTTCTCCTTCACTCTTCCATATTTTAGCTCCACTGCCATTACCTACAGTTACAACGATTTTTCGTCGGAAAATATCACGTACCGATACTGTACATGCACCGTGCCTCCGTATAAACTTTCTTCTCTTTCTTTGAAGTTTATTCTTAATTTCCGTTATATTTAATATTCTGACAACAGTAATACAGCTTGTAATATTACAGTATAATTAACATACAGTAATATGTAACAGTAATATTGTAACCAGCATTAGAAGGCATTTTCTGCAATTTGCCTGGAACTGGAAACACTATGTGTTAAAGCTAAACGAACAATCTACCGATCCATCCGTGCAATTAGTTTCTTTTTGTGCATCTGTCTTCACGTCGAAAACATATACCAAGCACTTCTTGCTTCTGTGTTATTCTACCAAGCGTCGTATGATGCATCCTCAGTGTTTAAGCAATTTGTGTAGCCCTCACTTCGCAGTACCATGATTCTTTCTTGTTTCCGTGGACTTGTCACACACTTAACCCATATTTCGCAACTTACGGAAGTAGAGATCGGCTTATAATGTAAAGATTGCGAAAACACTATTCTGTACTTGCTGACAATCAATCTGCGAAAAATCATTTTCCACTGCTGTAAAAAAAAAAATAGAAAAATAACACTCTCGGTCTCCACCATTTGAGTATTTTGTACACACACACACATCAAGCAGAGTGAATCTAAACTATCGTACGAAACAAATTACTGGTGCGATGCACCTGAAACTTCAAACTTGTTGCCGACACGTGTTGTGCATTGGTTACGTGCGGCCTTAAAAGAGTTCGGACTTCGAGCTCGTAATATCAGCGGATGGCGTCCCAGACAAATCACTCTTCTGGGAGCATGACTTCTCTGGATTTGGCTCAGAGAAAGGAATAAGATAATTCTTAAATCACCGAAGACACAAATAAATAATATCAATCATCAAATAACCAGCTTACAATGCCTGCCGAGCGCCAGCCAAATCTACTAAAAATTAGATATTCAAATTAGCTCCCGGCTGATAAACAACCCGTACGACACATCACTAAGAATACCTAACGGGAGCCAGATACCTGCCTCGCAGATACATAAAATTACGGTTCGGCTGCGGCGAAGTAGGCTACGAACTTAACAGAGCTGTAAATAACATAAATCAAAATAATGCTGCTCAAAGTAGAATCAACTTGCTTTATAAATGAGAGGTTTTAGGATCAAGCTCTTTTTGTGAATGATACTCAAGTTTTTTCTGAGAAAGATTAAATAGTACTTTATTTTCTGAGAAAACTTTGCTTGCTCTAATTTTCTGTTCAAATTCATCTAACGAAGATTCTCGAGTGCTTCAATAATCTTAACTTTAAATCCACCCAAAAGTCCCAAACCGAATCCCCCAGCCATGCGTAGAGCGGGAAACTCTACGAGGAAATCTTGACCAATTTTTGAGAACGGCAATAGTTCTCAGAATTTCTCTAAAGGAGAGTCGGTAATGAACTCTCTTCGCTTACCTTCACTTAACTATAGTGCTTTGATCAAATCTGTCTGTTCCCCTTCGGCCTGGTTGCGAACCTGGATTCACTTCGTTGAACGCACAGGTTTGAACCGAGCACTCTCAAACTTCAACAAATGTCCAAACCGACAGTATCCCTAGCTATTCCTGTCTAAATAAAAAAACAATTCTTTATATCAATTTTCACAAAAAACTCAAATCTTGTTCATACTGTGTGTGTATATAATTAATATGTCCTCTAATTTTCCTCTCGGGTTCCTACATGTGGGATGGATTGGAGTGAAATTATTTAAATTTAACTTATCCCCAAGCAAAGATCGTCGATTCGGTAAGAATCGACTTCAACAAAGGACTCAGGGAATCAAGAGGCAGCAGTAGCCTCCCTTTCTAATTCTCCCAAATTTAATTCCCAACCTTTATAAGAAAAGTCGTCAGTGGAACTGGTCAATAGACTTCAGAGAAATTTCCTTGCGCTGGCCAGATTCATATCTCATTCCCTATCACCTGCTTTCTAGAGGGGGGGGGGGGGGGCTTGGAGTTAAAATTATTAAATTTACTCTCCCCAACAAAGTAGTCGATCGGTAAAAATCGACTGAAGCAAAGGCTTTCGGGACTCGAGAGGCAGCAGTAGCCTCCCTTCCTAATACTCCCAAATTTTCTTCCCCATAAATTTAAAATATGGCAGAATCCCAGTACGGTCGCGGCAGCAAAACTTATCATGTTCCAACAAATAAACAAGAAATTACTGAATTCCCGTATTCGCACCCAATCATTATCCGGACATTATGAAATAATTTAATCGGACGGGAATCGAACCCATAGCCAGTGAGTCCCTCCAAAATCTTAGCAGTAATGTTCATACTACTGCATGTCTGCCGTATTCTCTATCTCCGAGAATTTCCATCACGGCTGCTCACTGGTCTCGAGCAACGGCCCCTGATGCTGCTCGTCCGAAGACAAATTTTACTCTGAGAACTGCGACCTCCCTCACAACCGATTTAAAGCTTATATAGTTCCCTGACGCAAAAAGCCCACTGGCCTGCTGGCTACCAAAAGAGAGGACACAAAGGTAGCTCAGCCAACAACAAAAACGCGGTAAAAAAAAAAGCTATTCATTCCGCAGACTTTTTTTTTGTACTGTGAAAAAAAAAATAAACTGACCGAAGAGAGATCCGCTGGCCCCTGCTCTTTCGACTTTCTCCTGGTTCAGCTGGAAAAATACTTGAGAAATACATACAATATTCCAATGATTACAAACTAAGTACATAAGAATTAGAATATAGAACAACAAAACATTAACATGATTAAATACCTAAATATGTCCCGGCCGGGCTTTTTTTATTTTAAAATACCATCTACCTTATTAGCATATATACATAACAATATTATTAGTAATATATATATTTTTATAAATTAAATGAGTAACTAAATATAATTTATTTACACATTTGTTAATGGGAAAAGGAGTTGTGGTCCACAGTGCCACAACACACGTAAACAAAAGCATAATATCATAAAATAAGTCACAAAAACCATAGGCATGGCATTTTTACGAGTGGTGCTATTTTTTGTGATAGACTAATTCCACTCACCGGAAATTATAATGTACCGTATTTACGCGAATCTAAGACGCACCTTTTTATTATTATTATTTTTCTCCCCCAAAATAAGGTGCGTTTAAGATTCAAGGTTTGCAAGTTTAAGCTTACTTTTTGCGCTATCGGTAAGACCCAGTTTATAGTAGAAAGTGATTGTAATTGTCGTTAGTCACGATTCTGTAAAGAATGTATACTGCAACATTGAACAGTATTAAATTCGGTACTTAAGAACAAAATTAGGTAATTTAGTTTCCAAACAGAAGCAGATTTATTATACAGTTCCTGAAAAAATGATAATAGAAGATCTGCATCAGTATTTACCATATTACTCTAGTTTTTATAAACGAGCCGCCGTAGCTCAGTGGTAGAGCGTTGGCGTAGCATTCGAGAGGTCGTGGGTTCGATCTCAGCGCTCGATCATTCTGACTGAGGTTTATCCTGTTACACCATTGAAATGCCGGGATGGCACTTCAATATAGGCCCTGGCCGATACCTTTACGAATCCTCTCCTATCTCGACCTGAACCTTAGATACCTAAAAACCATAAATAAAATTCAAAATTCGAGTTTTTAAAAATCAATGCAGTGTACAGATTTTTATATATATATATATATATATATATATATATATATATATACACATTCGAGGGCGTTCTTTTATTTTCGCCAACAAATGTAGGGTGTCCCAATAAAAGCACCGGATTTAATATGCTTAACAGATACTTTTTTAAAAAATAATAAATGTTTTTACATTATTGCAGCGGGCAAATGTTCCGTTTAAGAATGCCGAGTTTGATTTGCGCGTGGTTAGGTTTGTAACACTTCTGGCAAGTTCTTTCTCAGTGTCGCTGCGTTAGAAATTCCCGAGCCGATACCTCTTCCATGTTGACCAGAACTGGTCAGCTAGTCATGTGACCTTACTGTAATGTTGTGACTACTTCATTGGTGGTTTCCGAAATCAGAGGTCTACGTACACCCACCCTCCCCCAAACAGTGCAGGAGCTCAAGGAGGAAATTGAACGTATCATCAGTCACATCGATGAGAAGATACGTGAAAAAGTGATTATGAACTTCGAGAGAGTGAATTGCTGCAAAGAAAGTCGGAGGGGGGGGGGGGGATATGTCGACGTCATTTTTCATTCTTATATCGGAACAGTTACACGTTGTAATTATGTAAAAATATTTGTCATTTTGTAAACATTCAATATTTTCTTAAACATACGGCGCTTTTGTTGGGACCTTATTTTTAGGGTTCGTCTTAAATTCGCGTAAATACGGTACATAGAATAATTTGAAAACGATTGAAAATACGATAAAAATAATTACATCAGTGAGTTCCCGAGATGAATTTAATGTAACTATTAATCCAAGATGGCGGACGGAGTATGTAGCATGCGTCAGAGATGCAGTACTTTGGTCCAGTTTAAATTTTATCTGGTTACATTCATGTTGCGTCAATTCTGTAGAAATTATATGGTTCACATTTGAATCGCCCGGTACATTTCACTATGGAAATTCGGTAACTTTCCAGATATTTAGTTGCTTATAGATTGTTTCTTTTAACGTTGAAGACTGTTCTATCCAAATCTAAGTTTGTAACTCCGGGAGTGTTACTTGTCAGGCATATCAAACGAATTCTTTGATCGTATAGCTTTCTCTAATAAATTTAGTAAATAGGTAATAACGTGTAAGAGGGTCTCTCAAAGAAGAAAGTGAAATTGCACAATTACGGATATTTATATATATTAAGGTCGGCTGGTCTGAGCTTTACTAAGACCAATCTGATAAGAGTAAAAAGAGACACTGGCAATATAAAAGAAGGAAACTCGACTAGTGATCACGACTTTATGATCCTAATAAAGCAGTTTCATCCGTGTTTTATGAATATACAGCTGCAACAATTATATAAATATCCCTTCCTTTTTATCTTCATTTTTAAATTAATTGATTTTGGAAATAGGGCCATTCCACAGAATTTCGACAAGTGGTGGTTGCTCGACTACACTGTAAAAACTGTACCCCTGAATTGGGGCAGTGACGAACCCAGAGTTAGGTTTAGAGGGGCGGTTCTTTGTCTCCCAGTTTTTGGGAGGGAACATATTAATAGGAACAAAAACGATGGTGAAATATGAATCACATGGTCCGTTCCTGAGTCTCAAAAATTAGAAGTACATTATACTACTTATTTTTCTGAGGCAATTACGGACCCAGAGATTCATATTTTACCATCGTTTTTGTTTTGTACTCCCAATTCAGATGTACAGTTTTTACAGTGTATTTTTTATTTCCTTCATTTTTGGTTCATTGAATGCCATATACAAGCGAATTTGAAAACAGTTTTTGAAATTTTGATTGCTCATAGTTCCGGATATATAGGCTCTTGAAAAATGATACTCCGCAAAATTTTGTTGAATACAGCGAATCATAGTGTTACAAATATTTCTCAAACAAGTCGAGATATTTGAATAATTCAGACACAATTAAAATATAGACACCTCAGAGGATATTTAAATCTTTGTCTTTAAGTTCTGGCCTCAAAACGGCTGTCGTTCGTTCAGTGTGGTTTAAAGTTATAAAATATAGGTGAAATTTTAATTTTTTGATTGAATGAAAGAAACAACAAGCCATTTACTTTGGTTTTGTTATCTACCATACCATCAGATCGGAGATGATTGCTTTTTTTTATCGGTTTTTCCTTAAGCAGCAGCTAGAAGAAAGCTAAATAGAACCATCAGATCGGAGATGATTGATTTTTTTATCGGTTTTTTCGTTAAGCAGCAGCTAGAAGAAAGCTAAATAGCTCTGTACACCAACAAAGAACGTAAAACGTTATCCATTTGTGCTTAAGACATGTGATTTAAATGATTACGTTGATAAAATACATTATTAACAATAGCTTTTTCATTGATAATTTTTATTGACACGACTATAGCTTTCTTAGCAACTTTAAGAATCTGTATTTCATAGAAGGGTGAATAACAGAATGAAACTTTCTCGGGTTTTAGAACATAAGCGAAGGAACAACTCTTATTCGAAATTTGATTCATATGCGTTTTTTCAGTTACAGCCCATCAAATTTCGACAAACTTGAGGGTTGTTTTTTTTTTTTTTTTTAATGGAGATGAAGTCCCAGTATAAAGAAAAGGAAATGACAGAAGATGTTAATTCTTTGTCTGTAATTACAGTGACAATAACAACAAAGTAAACGGCTTGTTTCTTTCCATTCAGTCAAGAAAAAAAAACACCTATATTTTATAAATGTTTAAACAACGCTGTCCGATAGCCATTTTAAGTCTAGAACTTAGACATTGCTTTAAATATTTTCTGAGATGTATATATTTTAAATGTTTGAGTTATTCAAATATCTCAACTGGTTTTATGAAATATGTGTAACTTTGATTCATTCATTGTATTCAACAAAATTTTGCGGAATCTCATTTTTGAACACCTTGTATATCCTGAACTATGGGCAATAAAAAAAAATGTTTTTAATTTCGCTTGTATGTAGCAAATTTGAAGACAGTCAAAAATAGTCGGGTGAGCAATTCGTATTTTATTTGTCGATAATTTCTGGAATGACCCAATATTGTATTTAAAAATGCCTTTATGAAGTACTGAATGTCTGTAATAATGTCTTGATATTCGTAAGATTTTAAATCCGAGGGTGTGTGAAGGATTCCTTCATTAACACAGTTTTGATTTTTAGATCTTTTTATACAATTGTTTTGTAATTTGTAATCAAAGGGTCCTTGGTTCGGAACTTAAAACTTAGTCCGTCTTTGGAAACGTTTTATATATCCAATGTAAATCAATGACAGAAAACCATCAGTTTGCCTTGCAAGCAGGGTGGGGAAAAAAATTA
>JAGDQP010067528.1:0-11137 GCA_022664845.1 Lepisma saccharinum
ACTGTTTATAGAAAATCAAGTTTCTATAATAAATATTTATCTATACACTGTGTGTTTTATAAAGTATTTAGGAAGTTAAGATAAACATCGTAAATTTTAGAAACTTCATTAAATAACTGTTATTTTCTTTGTGATCACTGTTATTTTTAAACAATGGGTAATAACTTTGACGTTTCAACGTGTAATTATACTGGCCGAAACAACCCGCATGTAATACTTTAATATATTTCTAAAGACAAAGAAGCCCAAAGAAGGCATAAAAGAAGAAGAAAAAATAAATTAGCAAACGTTTGAAGTTGCACCATTCATTTTCTTCTTCATGATTACTAAAGGGAAATAAAAATCGATTTTCAGGTTACAATAAAAATAACAAGAAATGCCTAAGTGGCATGGAGAAAAATATCATAGTTAAAAAGAGTTTATTTAATTATGGGGAGGGAAGTACTAACATATAATAAAATTTAGTTCTAATTTTTTATAGCAATGTTCGGAATATCGAAATCTTCAAGAAGAAAGGTCTTTTTTCTTTTACAAAGAAACACTAGATTTAATTTTGCGTCCTTTCTCGAACTTGTGCTTTTTCCTATTTTTTTTCGCTGCGCATGAATTCTAATTCTTTTATATGAGAGTTTAATTGTCTTAAATTAATGGTAAATTCCTACATATTTTAGGCATGCGTCCTGAGTTCTTTCATTTACTTCTGTCGAAATAGGGGTGGCCAAGGTTGCGGCCAATGTAGTCATTTAAGGTACTATAGTGGCATTTGACTTCCGGGACAGAGGAAAACTCTGCAAAACCTGTCAGATGATCGGCGTGTGCGAGACTCAAACCTAATGCTTATCGAAAGTCAGTGACCGGTCCAGTGGTTATGAGTGAAGCAGGAACGTGTTTAGTTCTCAACATTAAAAGTAGTACATTGTAACACTGTTTTCCAGTTGGATTAATTATAATTATGTTTCGTTACTAAAATGATGAAGAGGAAATGCACGAAGAGGAAATGCAGTCTGTGAGTCTGTCTGTCCTCCACTGCCCCCCCCCCCTTCACTCTCTGGCTATTATTACTTGTGGTTTCCGCTTCTGCAAGTTTCTATTAAACCTAATTTACATTTATGGGTCATGGAGGTAAAGCAGTTTCTAAAAGTTTTGAGAAACTACCGCGAGCACCCTTTCGGAATAAATAGGATAGCGACCAGAGTCTTAGTCAAGGTACCATACAAGCATTCTCCTAGTGATACTGAGGAAATGCCTGGAAAGCCTTTATTCTGCATGGCCAACACGAGAACTATATCCTTTCTAGCACTGTTTCGAAGTGTGCGAACGGCCATGACAAGAATCCACGTTGACTGAAGTTTTCCAAGCTTGTCATTAGTATCAACAGGCGGATACCTACAGTTATGGTAACTAGATCAAGGCTCTGGCTGACACTTATAATGTATTATCATTATTTCTTAGCTCAAATTACTGTTTAAATATCTAAATTTACACTAATATGTGTGTAAATTAGTTATTAGTGTTCTGATGTCCTTCCCCATTATCAGATAAAATAAACAAAGATTATATTAAACATCACTTTGAATTTTTACATAATGCTTGAAGGACCCCTGTGCTTATTATGTGTGTGTGTGTGTGTGTGTTGCAAGGCTTGTAATAATTGATGACGCATTTAACAGATCAGAAATAATTGCCAAAAGGAACCATAAATATGTTTAGTTTTAACGGAAATAATATTATAAACATCTATCTCTGTATTGTAATGAAAACAATTCTAAAATCAATTTCATTCGAGTGTGAGTTTTGCTTTCGCATAATGTTAAGACACTGTATTTTTCACTATTTAGCAAGTTTGTCGCGTTTTTGTTTTATTGTTAATTAGTTTATATTCATCATTCAATCATAAAAGATATAAGAAAAATAAATAGTACTTTTTCATTAGAAAATATAAGGTGCAATATCTCTTTTTGTATACACTCTATGCTTTCGCATTGTATATACACTCATGGTCCGTGCAGTGAGGTCACAAGCCTTGCAACCATTAGCTACTGTTTTCTTAAATCTCCCTCTTTGCCTCCCCTCTGACCTTTGTGCTCAAGAAAATTGGGACAGGCCCAGGGACTGAGGGTATTAGTACATAGGAGGACCAGGCAGCATGTTTACAGATCTCGAGCGGAACACTATAGGGTTCAAAGATAACCGTTGCCATTGGCAGGAAAATGTGATGTGTACTTATCTTCGATCTTATCTTAGTGTCGTCGTAAGTTGCAAATCAAATTCCTACCGGCTACGTTTATCTGGTTGTTGAGTGTGATTAAAAAAGGAAGAACCCAAGAAGCAGAAAAAATGAAGAGATCTAATTCAGGCTATTCTAATTCTTAGTCTTCCTCAAATCTATTCATATTTAAATATAAAAGATTCGGATCTTGAGAGGATTTTCCTATAACTTATTTCCTCATCTTAGAGAGTAGTTAAGTTTATCCGAATTTGCCAGTTATTTTATATATCGAATATTATTAAATAGTGGAACTGTTTAGAATTCACTCTTCGAAGTAAATCTCCAGGTTCTACACGATTTTGATTCAATGTCCACATTGCATCAGATTTGATTTCATTATCAGTGTTTTTTTTTTAATATTGTGACCACTACGCAAATTCTAATAGTGTGACGCAGAATAAGATTTGGAGATATATTTGAGAGTATCTTAGAAGAATTCAAATTTGTATGCTGAAGGAACTACTTTTCTCTGGTTCTTCATTAAAAAATAACGAAAAATGAATAAGTAACGTACATAAGTTCCATACATAAACAGTGAATTCACATTAATCCTAAACTAATCTACTCAGGAAAATAAGTTTCTGATGCAGCAGTCAGCAATCTATACCATTCCATTATGTCCTCAGTCCTACCCAATTACTGGGTCAAATTTAACCTAATGCCTCTCACACGAAAAAAGTAATAGACACACATTTGAATTTGAGGATCTAGGTTCAAGCATCTACAATCTCCCATGCTGAAGTGCATCAGTGCTCGAAAAGAACACCATGTGAGTCCGAAAAAAATAAATAGAAGATGAGAAAAGAAACAATGTGTTGTATTAAATACAACAGTGTATTAAAACGACTTTTGTTCAGCGTTTTCTACTTATTCTTTTGTGTTTATTTTGTGTTTATAAATTAGTTAGAAACTACAGTATTTCAAATTTATACATTGTTACACTATATTCACACCTACAATATGTGACGTATGTTGCAAAATAAAAAAAATAACATACATACACAAAATGTAACCAAATTTACACTTTGAACATGTAACAATATTTAACTAAATGCAGTACTCGTTCCTGAATTGAAAAACATCCCAAGTCCATTGAAATATACACATATTTTTCACATTGATATTTCTGTTCCACGCAGTTGAAACTTTCATGTGAGACAAAAAAAGAACATAATTAATAAGACAAATCACCAAAATGCGCTCTCAAACAAAAACATTGATTATTATAGTGTTTTTTGTTCCTCCTGAAAAAAAAATACTCGTGTGGACTTTGGATGTTTTTCAATTCAGATGTACAATTTAGTTCTTAAACTGATAAAAAAGAATACCTAATGATGTGAGAGGCGGGTAAAGTACAAGTAGATGTTTTTGGTTGAAAAGAGAAATTTAGCTAACCTTGTAAAGCATTGCATTGCAGTAAAAATTACACCACAGGACTTGGATACTATTCGGAACTGACAACAATGGTTTCAACATACTCATAATAGCCTCGAATTAGAATTTGGAACTTCATATTAACTTTAAAAATTTTGAGTCACCACTCACAGAATAATATTTTATATTTAAATTTAAACCTTTATTTAATGCCCTTTCTAAGTAATATTTCTCGAAAACGGACGCCTAATAACTTGTAAGCGGATATCGGACAATTACTCTGAAATCTGAACTGTCCGGTTGGGAATACTATCTACATTTGAGTAATAACCCTATTGTTTTGATATTATCTCCAAAATGAAAATTTGTGTCCAGTTAAGTTTTCCTAAAAGCCATTGTAGCTCTAGCTGCAAATGCATTTCATTGCACTTGAACGGGTTCCTGCAACTCTGTGAGTGTGTATTAGTTCGCTTCACAACTGGAAACAATTGAACGAAATCAACTTTTTCCTTTCCATTAGCACCTCAAGAAAGCGAATCGCTTCTTCATTTAACAACTGGTTCGGAGAAACATTCGAAATATTAACAACTGGTTCGGGTGAACTTGTGATAACCAGATGGATCTGAGAATCGAAATTCAATACTTCTGGTAAAGGACAGGATCACGGCGCGAGTGTAAAGAATCAATAATACTAAAACATCTTAATCATGAAAGTATTAGAAGTTCCTCCCTGTCATAGCCGCAGTGAGGTTTTCTACAGAAACAAATAAACACTGCTATACATACCTATGAGCCCAGTGCTTGTAGTTAAGTTGACAGAACTTTGGCAACACATTAGGTAAGTCATGGTGTCAATATCACTGGCCGATTATTCTAACTTAAAATTTTGCTGAATTATTTCTCCTGACAAATGTCTAAATACTTCCTTCAAACTAGGCCCTCCCGACTCCTTCCCACACGTATCACTTCCACTACCCTATCCCGACCTGAACTTTAGATACTAAAATATATCACTAAACTCAATTTAAATCAAATATACCTAAAATAAGAGCATTAAAAATAACAATATTTATCCCTAAGTTATGAGCGGCAAATTTACGGGGTGGAATATGACAGGAGATGAAGGGAATTGCCCCTTTGCGCCATTCTATCCCCGGATCTTGTTGAAAATTATCACTGGGACATTCATGTTACAGGGGGATTTTTCTGTTTATATTGCATTTATACATTCTTGGACTCGATTTTAGCAGATGCATACAAGAATTTACGTACAATATAATGGAGAAAGGTAAATTTTATTATTTTTGTAACGGGTAATCCAAACTTTTAACTTATTCGTAGAACAAAATAAAACATGGTGCTCATATTTTTACATTTTTCCACAGCACAAAGTTTGTACATACCACCCTCGATATTTATTTTTTACAGTTTATAAAGAAATAATAAGATCCCGCGGTCATGCAATATTGAGATAAAGAAATTTGTTAATATTTAATTGATTGATCAGCATTTCACAGTCTCATAGATTTTTTCTTTGTGAAATTACACATTTTTCACATAGAAGTGAGTTTACAAATTATTTAAGTCAAATTCTGATAAAATAGTGTACAGAAATATCGAACATTATTGTATTCTCGTAGTCAGAAATTATGATATTTCTTTTTTCAAAATACTCTGAAAGCTTGACTATATTTATCTGTTGTTTCTAGGCCTGATTTGTGCTGGATGTTGTATTTGAGTGAGCACTACTTCAGGGTTAAGACTGAGAAAGATATTCTCCATGCCTCATATAGTATTCTGCATTTCGCTTGGTAGAAGTGATGTAAGGAAAAAACATGGAAAGCGTCAGTGAGGTTGGTAAATGAAAGCAAAATTCGAATCTTCAACGTCTTTCTTCAGTTTAACCAAAGCCGGCGAGCTTAAATATACTAGGTAACCGAAGAGTCAACGCTTTATTTCAAAGCTTCTTTTTTTAATAAAGAGCAAAATAGTAGGATATATTTTACTAATTTACATATAAATCCTTGTTATTTACCTCAAGTAGATAAACATTATTCATCCATCATAATTTTAAAGAGAATCAACGTTAAACCTTACGGCAAGTGATGAAAACAAATGTAGAGTGATATAAACTTCATTCCGCAGATCTAGTTATTCTCAATTCGGAAACTGACTTGAACGGAACAAATAAACACTTGAACGCAAATTTGCGTATTTATGACTATAATCAAATTTAACTAGATTTGCTAAATGATATGTACAGCGCTATCTTACGAGCAAAGTAAAATACACTGCATTTTTATGTTGGTTAATTGTGTTATTAGTGCTACTTATTCTTAGGATTTTTAAAAATATTTATCACTTTAAATATTTTGCCTTTTGTTTAGAGTTTTGATATGAGCATGATATTTTCTAGAACATTCGTTCAATCAATCTTGATGAATATCTGACTGGGCCTGGTATCACTACCTTTTAAATTTTTTCTCCTGAAAGATATTATCGCTGGAAACAACCGTATTGTGTGTATTCTTTCTATCAATCACTAGTGAAGGGTAAAAATCTGGGGAAGGTATTAGAAAATTCATCACAAGAGAAATATTATAGCAAAAAAACGAAATTTGAAGGCTTTTATTTTCAATAACTGAAAAAAAAATAGGATAGGAAAATTATTCAGATTTTAAATGTAAAAATCATTTTTATACTTGGTTCGATTCATAATTTAGAGTTTTTCAGTGCACAGTTCTCCCATGAAAACTATAATTGTTATAATATATTCAAGTGATATATTAGAGTACAAATGTTGAAAACTATTCAGACTATTTCCATTAATAAATTTTAACTTGTGGAATCCATTTTACATAATTTCTAGAATTTTCTCTTTTTTTAAAAAATAAAATATAAAAAGCCCTAAATCAAGTGGAAGAAACATTTTCATAATTTTGAAAAATGGAGATAAAATGATATTTTGCCAATGATTAAACGAAATTCCGGATGAACCACATTTGCTATTTTTCACGTCATAAGTGTCTGCAAATACAGAAATAGAATAACTAAATTGCTTATTTTACAAAAGACAATATTTATTTCAATAAATTGAGTGCAAATACAGTATATGTCTACACGCTTACACAGGGGAGAATTAATCAGGCGCGCTCACTAGTATACGATATTTTGAAACTGACGGAAAATAACTTCTCAATTAAAAAAAAAACTTTCTGGTGAATCACAGATCTAGTTGAAAGAAGTGTTTGGGTTCTTGCTTACTTTATTTCTCTTTATGTTTTGTTTACGTAATTTATGTTGCATGAATTCCTCAATTTTGTTACAGCGTATAGAAATCTAAATTGTTTCACAACACACACGCATTTGTACACGTTGACACGAAAATATGTACGGTTTATGCTAAAGCCTTTGTGATAAACATACCTTTGAATAATATGTTCACTAGAAAAAAAATATGCAAATACATAAGTGATGAGACAACTTGAAATAGAATAGAGTACATGACTTATTTCGCAAATATACTACTAGAGCTAAACTTTTCGTAATACTTCAGCTTTATATCTCCGCCTTTTTCTTGTAGTCTCATTTATTTCTCTCTCTCTCTGTGTGTGTGTGTACTTTATTCTAACAAACATACGTGTATGCCATGGTTATCGAGGGTGTTTGTGCATTGCTTCTTTCATTATGGAACAGGAGACTTGAATCGAGATTTTTACGAGCCCTCAGAGAGACTCTTACAGGGGTGATAGTGAACGACGGCAAGAGGGGAGAGGACCTAGGATTTCTATCCCTCCGTCGACTTACTATGTGCGCTTTCGTCTCTTTTCTCTCTCTGTCTAACACAGACGCACACACTTCCAGCTCTCACAAGGAGATTGCATCACTAAAGTGCGTCACGTTCCTGTATTCGTTTTGTTAGAACTTCTAAACTTCCCATCTACAAGTCTCATTTTGCCGCTCTTCCAAAAAATATTTTTGTTATAAAGAAAGTTTCATTCCTGTTTGTACTTCTGTCTCCAAAACCGCGAAAGAAGGAGAAGACTAGCAGGATTATTCATGAGTTGCCTCTATACATGATGTATATGTAAGTACATATCTACACATGAGCTTTACTCTCTCTCTATTTTTTCTATATACATAGACATACGAGCAGAATTTTTTTTTCAATCATTATGGAACATTCTTATATTATTAGACTTAACTATTATTATTACTATAGAGGCGAACGTACACTGGAGCTAACGTATCTAATAAAATTTGTTATTAATAATACTACCAATATTGCTAACAAATACTAACATTATTTCTAAACACTTTAATAAATTCTTTGAAAATAAAAACGAGAAAAAAGTGTGTTGTCTATTGTATGCGAAATTGAGCTAAGAGCGGCATCTCTTCACTCTTTGAAGAATCGTTTCTAACAGATTATCAAGCAAGAACATAATATGCATACTTGGACTATTGCAAGTCGATCTTTATTTTATATTCACGTTGCGCAGTGTTGATTATAAACGTTTAAAACGCTCTCCTGTAATCATCAAGTAAATGGACAAAGTACACACTTGTGGTCCGATTTATTGAAAACATTTGCTATCAATATGTTGAAGGACACCAATAAGTATTAATAGCATTTTTTCTAGTAAATTTTGTAAATAACAGTTGAAGGTTGTAGATCAAATAGGGCTCATTGCAGTTTTCGGCTAAATTGTGATCTTGACATCATCAGTTGTTCTTCAGTGGTACTTTCAGATGAACTTATCATTTTGGAAGAGGAGAAATTTTCTACAGAGTAAATCCGTAAAGGAAAAGAATGTTAACAAGAGCCTTTATAAAGAAATGAAGTTTAAAACGCTTCTCCTGAAAACCCCGTAAAATATCGATGATATTTTTTTTAATTAATTGTGCCCAATATTTACTATCAAAATGTTTCAGATTTTTCTTCATAAACATGTTGATGACCTTGTTATTAAGATTGCTACTAGCGAATATTTTGTTTCGGTCGGTCAGCGGTTTAGATTAAAGACTATTGATAAAATGAAATAGAAATCAAAAACTCTTTCTCTTAAGGAAAATGAGTCGTCTTCCTGGCTGCATTGCAACATCGATCTCAACATTTTTACTCTTTGATGTACTTCTCTCAATAAGGTTTTCACGTCTTAAGAGAGGGATATAAAGTGTAACAAAATGTGCATACTTCCTGCTGTTTTATATATCTATATATGTATGGATATATGGTAAAAATGATATTATCTCAGTGAACAAATATGAACAACGAAATGTTAAGTTTTCAGTATTATGTATGAAACTCCTGTTCTATGTAGCATACACACAAGTATAAGCTAAAATTATTTCTGGCACTCTTCTATAAACATTAAGATTTTCTTCATACAATTTTTAAAACTTTTAATTTCAGATAATTGCTTAAATAGGAGTTTTAAAATATTTTTGTTATTTTAACCATCAATTAGAATTACAAGTTTGGTAATTTTAGTACAGCAATGGTTTAATCTTCATATATTGTGATGGTGCAAATGAAATGACCGCTTTGACACCTGATGGGTAACGCATCTCAGCAACACAACACAGAGATAGACAACCAGAAGACAGTGTGCTGTTGAACAGGGACTATGAACGTGTACCATAAAGAACACAATTTCTAGTGATTTTGCTCTATGAAGTATTCAAACTGGATGTTCTGCACAGTAATCCGCAAAAACATCCATTTGGGACAGGAATGGCGAATCAACCATTCTTTGTTCGTTTTTCAAATTTCGTTTCGGTGACATATCATTGTAAAATGATCCCCATGGGCATCAAGCAATATCATGTTCGGATGAGTTGCTCTGAAACACTGTGGAAGTGGACCCTCGGAAAAGCGTTCGTGCCATTGAAGATGATAGACATAAACTATACCTCTGTCACTCGGCGGCTCCATGCGATCGGTAAGGTGAGAATTTAGACTCATGGGTACTACATGAGATGACACCGGTCATCAAGAACCGCCGTCTACAGGTGTGCAGTGCTCTGATTATAATACATAGGCGGAAAGGTTTCCTGCATCGGATTATCACTTCAGATGAAATTGGATCTGCTATGAAAATCGTGATTGGTCAGACATTGGTTGGATCGTGATCAACGTCCAGGATGCTGTCCTAAACCAACTCTCCACCCATGGAAGGTGTTATTACTGGTATGGTGGTCTATATTGAGAGTTATCCATACGCTATTCCCAGGTGAGGTGAAAATATCACTGCAGTTCGTTACTGCTGAACATAATTTGTCCGCAAGCGTCCAACAGTGGTCAAGAGACATGGTGTCCTCATGTTGCATAACAATGCCCCCCCTCAGATGTCGCGCAAATAAAGGCGCAGGCTCTCCATGAGTTGAAATGCGAGATCCTTCCTCACTCACCACATATTCACCTCTTCCGACATCTCGATTAATTCTTGATACGGAAGACCTCTCTAATTATCGGGCAATGCAACACGCAGTTGACGATTTCTTCGTATTATAAATTTAGGTTGTCCATCGCCACGGAATACAATCGTTGGCTGAACGATTGCTACAGTATATGGATGCAAACGGCGATTTCTTTTACTAACCAGGAAATGTTGTTTCATTCTTTGACCTTTTGACATGACGCACTTGGGGCGGATATTTCATTCGTACCAACCCAATTCTTTGTTTTAACAATGCTACAAAGAACGCAGTAATACCGTCACGTTTTTACATCTGTGCTAGAGATGTTCGTGGCGATGAGTCTGCTGCAATTGTTTAGGACGCATTGTTAACAAAACTTAAAAAAAAATGTGTTGGTTAAGTATGTTAAGTTGTTTAACCGGCCGTAGCTTACATAATATACTATTTGTATTCGTAAAGTCATTGACTTACTCCCTCCGAATTACTTGAATACACCAGGTAAATGTTGGAATTACACCTTGAATAAGGCCAGTGCCAATTTATACCTAAACTATTCTCAATATTGTTATATTGTTATCGTTAGTTGTTATTGTTGTGTCGTCTGCAATGGTGTCTGCAATGGTATCTATATATATCGTCTGCAACGTGTCGTCTGCAATGGTATCTGAAGTGAATTTGGAGTTCTCCAAACAAATAAGTGAAGTGCATGAAGATTAAATTCTCACCTTGGGACAGAAAAGGTAAACAACTCACATATCTAGTACATATGTTTAACACTTGTTCAGGATATTATACAGAATTTAAGTAAAGATGTGTCAAAGAGGCAGCGAAAGTGCTTTCGTTGCGTAGAGTGGATATCTTGAAAATTTATGTTTCTAGGTTGGTTTGATATATTGTATTTTGCAAATTAGTTACGAGACAACTATTGACATTTCTTTACTTTGTAATTTAATGAAAATTAAGCACTCTTAGCACTCTTAATATGATAATGTATTACCATTTACATGTCACGAAACGATAAGTAGTTTTGCTTCCTTATTTAACAAGGAAATGATTTGGATTTGGCTCCTT
>JAGDQP010067529.1:0-11137 GCA_022664845.1 Lepisma saccharinum
TTTTCGTGATATTTGTTCTCGAATCACGCGCCAACAAACAGCAACTCACGACATTCCAGCCTGAATATGATTATTTTCCTGGTGTGGATGGCGGCGCATACTTTGCATCTTTTGGTGAATAACATGGCATATATTAGCAAAAAAGTTATCTTCAATATTTACACTTTGGTTTGCATTCTATTTCACCGGTTAAGCGCCGTGAAAGGTTCGCGAATTATTGTCGAGCTATTTATTAACTCCTGTTTCTTTGTATACTAACTTAGTACTTCCCTGTATTTATGATTTCAACCATGTTTTTGCTGTTGTTGTTTTCCTACTTTGTTCCTTTCTGGTACAAGAAGTTAATTGATCAATAAATAACTGTTAAATAAAAAAAATGATGAAGCACTCACCTCTGGTGCTAAGGGTCGTCGGTTCGACCCCTGCTCATGCCATATATGGACTTTGTGGTGAACAAACACCGTGTGCGTGGGTTTTCTCGGAGTTCTCCCGTTTCCTCCCACTTTCTTCATGTCACCAATCATGCATTCAGCCTGAACCAAAGTTGCCTATAAGGACTTCAAAAAATTAAATTCCAAAGTTCATAATGCAAAACAATTAGATTTTCTCAATCTTAAGGATATTTATTAATTTTTTAAAAAAATGTTCAGTTCTAGGTCAGCTTTTTGATAAATTCTTTTAAGCACAATGATATTTGTAATCTTAAGTTATAGGATATAATGCGTTCTTATGAAAATGTCTTCGATAGTTACACCACACCATCAGATTTCAATATTTTGATTTTGGAAAGGAATAAAAGTTTGGGGAAGTAAACCTTGTTTAAAGAAACCAATGCAAATTACAGCGACAAGTAATTCTTACAGGGAGACCGCCAATGAGATCATGTGGAAACCTACTCTGGAATTTTGATAGAGAGATAATATACAAAAAATATAGCTGCCCATATTAACTGCAAGGTGCTCAGATTGGGGATGGAATATTGGTCGAAGTGTACAGAAAGTGTATGTTTTAAGATTCAATCAACCGAAGTCCCCTCTGCTTCATTTTCGTCCTAAAATGAAACACTGCCGAGATGTAGCGTCAACTCCCACATCGCAGCGCTTCTCGCCAGGGACCCCCCAAATTGAGATTTTTATAAAATGGGCAATATCATATGTTTGTTTTTTAAAATCTTAATTTTGGAGGCTTCAGACACCCCTAAATACGTCACTGGCGAGGAATATATATGTAAAGGTAATATAAAGTTGCACAAAAGGTAACACAGCAGAGAGATATTTGGATTAATAAATATGTAGGCATTTCTTTCTGGCTTAGAAGTTCATTCGCTCACCGTTAGATGTCTCTGATATTAATAGCTTATTTTCTTCTATATCTTGATCAGTTGAAGCTTATGTATGATTGGTTCGTTCAACCATATTCCAGTCAAGGAAATACTGACCCAATCACAGAATTTGTTTACCAGAATCTTTCAGAAAATAACCTATAGAACTCAGAGACAACTATCGGGGGAAAAAGTTTTTCGAAGTCAGGAGAAGATGCGTATACATTTAACAACGCAGGTCCTGTGTATGGTCCTCTATGACAATATTAAGTCAAAATCATAAAATCAAGATTAATAATATAAAAAGCATCATTGAATGTCCATCCAGTCTCTTGCATAATATGAACAACAGGTGTCTCTCTCGTAGTTATTTTGTTAGATTACAATCGTGGAGAACATTAATTAAGAATATTATTATTGCTTCACGAAACATCTTTTGTCTGCGTACATCAATTCGGAATCACTACTGCTTCATTAGTTTGTAGAAATCAGTCCGGGTCTTTAAGCACGCACATAAGTTTACTCGAAGCTGAGAACCTAAATGGGTTTCGCACCCCACAACAATACGTACATGTATCTGTACTACAATTTTAGAAAGAGACGAAGTAGTAATTTTAGCATTTTTTTCTCAGCAATCCTGACCTGAACATCATCGTTTAGTCTACATGCGTAAGACAGTTGAAGACCACAGGAAAAGAAAGTGCTTTGTCCAATTTTGGGCGAAATTGAGTTAAGATGCCATCAGTTAACTCTTTGAAGCGCCTTTTTAACAAGATATCATGGTCTCCTACAAGCAATTCCTTATTAGATGTGCCCGTATAGCCAGGCAATGCTAATTTTGAACTTTTAAAACGCTCTCCTGTAAAACCAAGAAAATGGACAAAGCACGTTCTTTTCCTATGATCTTCAGTTGGAATCAAGGTTATTACTCGTGGAAAGATTGAGGCACGAGAGAGAACTTCAGTGATTGGTTGGAAGCCACGCGTGACGTCACAAAAATTAATCTCATTCTCTTTCTGTCATAAGCACTGAATAATATGATTGTTTTGCGGTTTATTTCTTTAACTTTAATTTATACTTTATTAGCCCCTTTGATAGATAACAAGAAATAACCGCAATCCCGTTTAGTTCGTCCGTCCATATCCAAAAATAAATCTCAGGAAATACAACGTGTAGAGAGTTCGTTCAGGTGTTCTTCGTGAGATGTTGGCTAGACTAGCTCAAAGTTGCTGTGCCTTCTTGATTGGTGTAATTAGTCAGTGTTGCCAACCTATGTTCTACAAAATTCAATATTTCCAATTCCTTCCATTACGTTATATGTAGCAGCGCCAAACTTGGCATAATCATCATTCGACATATTAAAAATACTTTAGGTGTTCTCCTCCACAAGCACCCCAGTTTTCAGTAAACTTTATTTTATATGGTCCAGTCTAGTAACTGTTGACTTCGACCCGTCACGTTCAAGTCACCCATGCCCCTGCCGGGACTCGAACCCGGGACCTTCGAGTCGTTGGCTTAACGCCTTAGATCGCACAGCTACCCGGTCAACGTAATTTAAAATTCAATGTTTTCAATTCGCTTGCATTCCCTATCCGCACCAAACATAACATTGTTCGACGCAATAGAGAAAAAAAAATAGTGTGAGTGTTCCCTGTGATTAATAGCCCAGTTGCCAGTGTTGAGAACCATTTTTTATAAAAATGAATGTTTGTGTCTGAGATGCAATCCAGGAACCCTTTGAGTTTGTTAGTAAATCGCCGCGTTAACATGCTTTCCCCTTATGATTAAGTAATATTATATAAATTGTACAGGTGTATTTGATTTCGGGCTCAATGATACATAGTACCCGTACTTTAAGAAAGGATTTTTCGCTCCTTAAATGAACGCCTATTTTTAAAGTCATAGACTAATTAATATCTCATCAGATAAATTAAGCCATTATTGTTGTCAGCACAAATTAAAATTAGACAAACAAAGCTTATTATTCAGTGCTTACGGCTGAGAGAAAGAACGCGATTCATTTTTGTGACGTCAGAGTTCAGAGTGTGAGAACCGTGTGCAATAATTATTGGGTTGAAATGAGCAGCGCTATATCAAACTTCAGATGTAATGTTACCATAATTTGCATACATCCATTATTTGGAAACAGTCAGCCTATTTTTTTTAATGAATTGTGTCCTAAATTACAATCTTAGAACAGTTTTCCAATATCTTACACTTCATGGGATTTTCTCATAATAGCCTTTAATGAACCTGAATTAGAACTGTCACCTGAGCTGAAACTTTCAAGATGGCTGTCAAAGTGCCTGCGACGTCACATAAGCTCCACTATAGTAAGGTTTTCCCCATATGGAGATAGTACAGTAAGCCCGTAATACAAATTGCTAGGTGTGTGTGCACTGGGTGTTCTAAGAACCCTCTATTTCACCGCCTAAATGAATTTTCCAGATTTTCTACTTGTAAATTGCTATCTCTCATCCTTTCATTACATGAAGCAAATTTCATAAAGTTAAGGATAATCTAAAGCAACGATCTCTAACAAAAGATAGCAGCACTATCTCCGTATATGTTTAATGCATTTTCAATGTTACACGAAATGTCATTGCTGCTCCTACAAATTCAAGCCTAGAGAGTTCAAACTTTCAGGGAAGAAAGTTCATAACCAATTCAAGAGCATGATCGATGCCGAGTTTTAATTTTCTTTTTTGTTCATTGTTGAAAGAGCTTCATTGTTAAAGGTAATGAAGCGTCTTCACAACAACAATGAAGCGATTTCAACAATGAAGAAAAACGAAAGTAAATAATCGGCATCGATCATGCTCTTGAATTGGTTATGAACTATCTTCCCTGAAAGTTTGAACTCTCTAGGCTTGAATTTATAGGAGCAACAAGGAAATTCGTGCAACGATAAGAATACAATAGACATATACGGAGATAGTGCTGCCATCTTTTGTTGGAGATCGTTGCTTTAGATTACCCTTAAAAGTTACCAGATTTGCTCGTTTTATATATTATATGATATTGCCAACAAATCGCCAGATATGAATAACTTTATTCCATGTACATAGACGGCATTGAACATCTTCATATTAGTGACATCGTTTGAATCAGTATTAAATCTAATTTTATGCAATTTCCTTTTCGTTGGTAACAAATTACGAACAACTGTGTACCAAGGTGACTACTGGGACACATTGAAGATAAAATTGTGTATATTTCTCACTATGTCTTTCCACTCAAACTGTGGCCCGCATCTCTTGTTTACAAGTAACCTTTCGTTTAGACTGTAAGTATAATAATGTGCCGATATATCGTATTTACTTATGTATTATACAAAAGTACGTACAATAGTTCCCTACTCTTGTTCGTGTAAAGGAACAAAATTAACTCTTCGTGAGAAAATATTTATTGCCCAATGGTTCCGTAAATGTTTACTAGTCTATTAATATTATCAATAAAATTGTTTCGTGGCGTACTCTACTCTGTTTGACAGAACGTAATTTTTTGTGACCAAATTATTATCAAAATTAAATGTCAAACAGGCTTTTATCTAACAGGAATACAGAACACAATAAAAATGTCAAGAGCCTTTCGTTGATAGTAATCACAAGGATTGGTCACCAAAGTCTTAAAACATATATTTTAATGAAACGTATTAAGCTCTTATTTTCTCAATACATTACAATAGTTGACTATACAAAATATATTGAGAATAAAATTACTTTTAGCATGTCCATTGGTGGCGGCCTCTGTTGAGCACATTTTTCACAGGGTTAACTTCAAGATACTATCAGCTAAGGACTGTTTTGAATTTGACTTTTTATTTATGACCTTAGGCATCTAAGGTTCAGGCCGACTAAGAGCTGTTGTTATAGCAACTACGATAGTGGAAAATGCATACTCTTTGGGTACGATTCGTTTGCAAAGTATTTGTCATATTAGAACAAGTAGCTCTAAGTATGTTGGCATGTAAATCATTAATAAAGTCACTTAGGGCAAGGAACAAACCGGTGCACCGGTAGCGACAGAAATTTAACCGGTACACCTCTTACCAGTCCTACGTATTATGGGTATTTTATTTGATTCAGAAGACAAGGAAAATTTGTTGCCGCCTAACGTACAGCAAGAAACTTCCATTTCTAAAGGCGGTTGTTCACAGCCAGGAAATTATAGGTTCTTTACATTCTAAAATGGGGTATATATTCTTTTAAAACGGAAAATAGGTTTCCTTGGCGCTCCTGCTGCCATGTCCCCCGCTGACATTACAGCCAATTACACTTTTTGTAATCATTATAGCAGAAACGATTGAGGATCTTGGATCCGCCAATGGCTGCCTCGCCTTTCTGTTGTGTGCGTCTGATTGTTATATCCTTCCTTAATGGAACCGAGCGTACATACACACACAAAAAGCGTTTACTCAAAATTATAAATAAAGAAAAAGAACCACATTTCTGGGGACTATATCGTTTAGTTAACATAGCACCAACCAAACGTTTAGTCAAACATCTTGTTGAATGCTTTTCGGTCAATCGAATCAAATGTGTTGCCAGAACGACAAAAGGCTTGTCGGTACTGCTGACCAAACTGTGCCAGCTTTGTCTGTACCTCCACGTATTTGGTAGGTGACGTGCAACTATAAAATATTTCGTTGAAAGTTATAAACCGCCGATTTTGGAGTATTAACAAACAATCTTGGTGAGTTGTGGAACCGAAGAAATTCTTGTTTGGTTTTAGAAATATTGTGCATTGGATCGTGCTTTGTTTTGGTTTACTTATATTTCAAACCAGCACAAACACGTATATTCTTCCAAGTGGTTATATACACAGTTCTTAATCTCGACCTGAGTTTTGCTTAAGGAGCATTCGAAAGTAGCTCTCAACAGTATCTAAAAGACATAAACGGCATTTAGATGCTCCCTTTTACCTTAGGTCACAGTTAGAGACCTTTTATGAGTTTCGCTTGTGGTGTCTTCAACTGAAATCAAACTGGAAAGTTTTCTTTTATTCACTTACGACACATCAGTTGAAGCGAAGGACGAATAATTAAGATGGTGGTGTTTCCCAGTGGTGAGTTGTGTCAGTGTGGCCTTGTTGCGCAACACCCACTTTCTTACGTTATTTAATTTTCATTTCAGTCATTCTAAAAATACAGAATATGTAATATTATTCTACCCCTCGGTGTTCAAAAAAGCCATAGTTTCCCTTTAGGAAGAAAAAAATACTTCACACGTTCAGTTTAATCTTGGCGTGTAATTTGCCCGCAACGCTTTTAACGCTGTAGATCATCCCCGCCATCTTGGTACGCACCTTCCATTGATTTACACGGGAATTGTTTTACTCATTTTATGCCTCTCGGATGTAGAATATTTAAGTTCTGCTTTCACAAAATTTGTCTTGGTGGTTATTTTGACTCTTGTATAGTTTTGGTTTGTGAAGTTTCTCCAAATATATAATTATAATGTATTATTAATAGTTTGCTATATAAATCACAATATGTTAACGGGAAATTATACTGTTCCTGTGTAAAATATTGCATTTCTATAAAGTAGCATGAGTAAAAGAGAGCATGACGATAAACTGGGCGAAAACAGAAGTTAAAACTATACTCCTGAAAAGTATAAAACGAGTAAAACAATTCCCATGTTAATCAATGGAAAATGCGTACCAAGATGGCGGGGGTGATCTACAGCCTTAATGCCCTACTCTCTACAGAGGCTCTCCCTACGCTGCATGTTCGAGTGACATTTTTACCAGCAGTTTCCACAGGTGTTAGGAGGTTGCAGCATACACACCTTGGCAGCGACTAAGCAAGGAACGGGATTTTCTGGTCTTTTCTCTCTTCATTACTTTTACATTGCATCCGAAAGGTGTCACTTGTGTCGCACATGACCTCCGCCTAGAGCGGAATAATCCTTTCACTCGCAGTGTCTCTCTGTGTGTGTGTGTGAGAGAGAGAGTGTATGTGTGTGCGAGTGTGTATATGTACGTATGTGTGTGTGTACGTGTGTGCGTGTGCGTGTGAACGTGTATGTCTATATTCGTTCGTTTTGTTTTTTGATTGAGCGCTGGTAAATTATTTTGTTCCTTTCTGCCTTTGAATGCGATGCTACCATAGAATGATGCGTCTCACGAGTGACTCTCGAGCCCTACGCAACAATACTGGAGTGACTGCTTAGTACCCAAAGATAGACGCCAGAGCAAATATTTAAACTCGTATGTCCACTTCCAGTTTAATCCAATGTGGACCAAATTTTCAGTTCTAACTCAATTTTATGCGCTTCTTATCGCTGTGCGGGCGGTTTTAAATTTAAGTTTTAATTCCTGAGTTACCGGTATTCATATAATAGTATACCGTACTCTGCATGTAACAGAAAATACTGCAAATAATGTTTACGTTTTTTCCAAGAATTAAGACATAAATTTAAAAAAACGGGCCACACAGCGATAGCAAGCGTATAAAGCTGAGTTAGAACAGAAAATTAGTCTATATTGGTTTAGACTGGAAGTGGACAAACGAGATTACGTGTCCTCTCCGTTTCCTGGCTTCATATATTCATCAAATCTTTAGCAGCATCAGCAGTCAGTCCAGTGTCACTTTTAGATAGAGGTCGTTGCGGGCGACTTATGTTACTTTAATCGCGAACTCATAATTTTAAAACTATAGAATTGTATCATCCCACTTCAAATGCTGTGTATATACATTGTTACGCTCATCAAGTGAAATTATTTATTAGAAAAACTGCTTCTATAAATAGAAATGTAATGTTTTTGTCTCAAATTTGCAAGGCATGTGTACTTATTTTTGCTGGTAGTCCCCAACGAGTCGCAGTTTTAGAAACGGTTACCCGAACTTAGTAATATTCGTTAGGACTTTCTGCCCAGAAGCGTAAATACTGTCTTTGAACATAAAAGGATGTTATTCAATGCATGAATAAAATAGTGAAGATGAAGGAAGAGGTTCAAAAACAATCCATCGGACCGAAGTACTCAGGAAAACACTAATTAGCAGCCATTTTAATTTTTGGCTTTCTTTGTTTCAGTAAAACAATGCATCTTGTGGAAATTTTGTTTAATCAACTTCAAAATCGAGAAATTGACCCTTCCTTGGCACAAAAGGCCCTGAAACAAATATCAGACGTATAACAAGACCAGCTTGATGATTCGAGTGAAACAACAGCCAATACCAATACGGTACCAAAAAGAAGAAAGAGTGAAAGAATGGAGTGGTAAGGAAAGCAAAGGAAATATGCGATGTGATTACTTAAGCAAACCCCGCTGTTCATTCACATGGCACGTTATGGCAGCCACGCTGTTTACTCCAGATAAATTTCCGAGTTACTTTTGGCATTTTCCAAAACACACTGTGGAGAAATTGTGTTCAGTTTACACATTCTTTACAAAGAAAAAGCTCTGTCTTCACGAACTGTCTACTCGGCAGAAGAATTGATCAATGTCAGGAGTTGTGGGCTTGTTCGACTTTATGGTTCAAAATAGCTTGGAGAAAATGTTTAGTGAATCTTCAAAGCTTCTAAAACTGATATTAACAATACCAATAACAGTCACACAAATTTCTAACCACGATAAATTGTGACAAACTATCAAATTCTATCCTCAATATTATAGCTACGATAATTTTCTAAGTCTTCTCAAGATCGTAACTAACTGACTGACGTCCCTTTATTTGAAAATCCGGTCACTTCTTCTTTTGTGTCTTTGTTACATAATTTAACTCTACGTTGATTGATTGTCACTGATTAGCTACCCAATCCTCTCACACATAGTGAAAGTCCACGCCCGCAGCTAGGGAAACTTGAGCTCCTTGAAATTTTCCTTGCTCCAATAAAAAATATTTAATTTTATTTATGTTTCTTAAGCCCAAGCCCTTCCCTAAATTTTTCGTGGCTTCTTACTCTTTGTGGCTGGCGGCGGCCTGAGTACAACACCCAGTGGAGATAACCACTGGTCGCCACTGGTGTTGCCAGTTCGTTTTGCACATGAGCTATATAGGAAACGTGTGATCAACGACTCTCCTTGTGAGTAAAGACGCCTGGCAACGCGTCGCTCTGTTTGTCGTTTCTTTAAAAAAGAATAGACAAAAAAAAACGAAGCAGAAAAATGAAGATAGTGGAGTTGCCACTGCGTTTTGCAAATGAGTTATATAGGAGACGTGTTTAGTAACTGCCCTGAATGCCTGGCAACACTACCATCTTCATTTTTCTGCCTTCGTTTATCTCTGAAGGAGGGGTATTTTATAAACATATCCATTGTTTTAGCTTCACGCGTTCTCTAAATCATCGGCGAGTGTGTTTGAGAACGGGACCGAAGAAAATCGGACAACAATTGAATAAACACTCATTTGCTTCCATTGTTTTAAAGAAAGCGTCATTCATGTGGTTGGAAAGTCGCTCGTGCATAAAAGAGGCCTTAAGGAAATACTTCCAAAGAGGATCAAAATGCCTTTACGCGCTACGTACAAGGTGAGTCTATTTTGCAAGTATGCATCGTGGAAAATATAACAACGAAGTTATTTTCGAATGTCAATTTATGACCTTATTATTCGAGTACAAGGGCACTTCGTTTGTAAGTACTCTATTATTTATTTATTTAGTAACAACATAAAAGGCAATGGCCTAATTATAGTGTTGAGCTTTACAAAGTAGTTGTACAGTAGTAGAGTTTATTGACAATTGCATCTCTAATTTCTTTAGGTGACATATAGCATACGTCCAGATCATTGTGAAATGTACAGAGTTGATTATATGTAGTACAAATTCTCCAGATTGGTGACCTCATCAAGATATTGGTTCTTGCCTTTTTACAGTGGAAGAAACCAGTATTATTAACGCGAGTTTTAGATGATGGGACACGAAACTGTAATGTCGAAACTAAATCCATTGAATCTAACTTATTTTGAACAATTTTTTGAGCAAATAACAGATCAGCAATGTTGCGCCTTTGTTCTAAGCTCTGAATATTAAAGTTCTTAATGACTGCATTGTAACTATCATAAGCAGGATAGATTCGAGTTTCTTTAAAAGTCAGGAATTTAAGAAATTTTCATTGGATTTTCTCTAATTGTTGGCAGTGTTTCAATTGATATGGATTCTAAATAGAAGAAGCATATTCTACCTTGGAGCGAACATAAGCATAGTAAATTTTTCCAATGTTGATATGTTGTTGAATTCTCTTCCCGTCCTAATACGAATCCTAGTAACTTCAAGGCTTCATTTGTTATATTTGTAACATGTATGCTAAAAGTCAATTTCGAGTCAAAACTGACACCAAGATCCTTACCTACAGTAGGTCTGTTTAGTACAATTTTATTAATGGAATAATCAAATTGATGAGTGGTTTTATTTCTATTAAATGATAATACTTTACATTTACTTATGTTGACTCCAAGTTCATTAATAGCACACCAGTTTGCAATATTATCTAAGCTTTGCTGAAGTCTTATGCAGTCTCCGATAGAGTTGACTTTTGTATATATTTTAAAGTCATCTGCAAATAACAATTTTTCATTATAAGACACACAATCAGGAAGGTCATTAACAAATAAGAGGAATAACAAAGGTCCTAGGTTCGAACCTTGAGGAACTCCTGAGAGTGCAGAATATTCATATGATTTGTATTCTTTATAGACAACTGATTGCTTGCGATTTGTTAAGTACGAATAGAGGAGCCTAATCACAGTGGGTGAGAAGTGATAGTGATTTAATTTTTCCAGTAATATATTGTGATTAACCCTGTCAAATGCTTTCTCAAAGTCAATATAAATCACATCAACTTGCTTGCCTTCGTCCATCGAATTTGCTA
>JAGDQP010067530.1:0-11137 GCA_022664845.1 Lepisma saccharinum
TGGGTCTCTGATTAAGGAAGAATTCCAAAACTGCTAGACCATGGGCGAGAGGAATTTTAATGTACAAGGTGGTAACATCTATATGACAAGTAGCATATCAGAAGGGGTGTAAACGATATCCAGTTCAGTATTTAATATCCGGCTGTTCAATCTTGCATGAGACTCTTACTACAACGATCAGGGCGTGTAATCTTTGTTCCAACTGACGTCATTAACTGAAGTGCCTACTTGGGGGAACCCGGGCTTGTGCACAACGCGTGAGGCGACACCCAGTGTTATAAACCTGGCCTAGAGTAACGAGAAGTTACTCTAGCAGTTAAGTAGAGCGTCGAAATAAAAGCCTGGTACTGTTGCTTGAAGCAATTTAATTTTATAAGAACTGGTTTAAATTCTTATAAGTCTCTATCAAGGTAACCAGCAAGAATAATTTACATAGATTTGTGTAATTAATATCTCGGTTCTATAACCTACATAAATCATAACTTAATTCTTACTTAAAACATTGTCTGCTTCATCTTGATTAGATACAAAAATTACTTAATTGCAGTTTTATATTAACTTCCATTCATGATTTTAATTTGCATTTACGGTTCCTAGATATGACATTCATAGCATTTTCGATTGACCTCTACCGAGCATCTTTATACATAAATTTCGACCAAATACAAAACAAAGAACTGTAGCGAAAAGAGAGAAATTGATTCTGAGCCGATGATCGCATTTATCGAATTACAATTTCTCAACTCTGCATCAGCTGTGGATTATTCTTGTGTACAGGTTTTATATTAGGCATTACATCATTTAATTATTTACATTACGTAGTTTAATTAGATCGTATACAATATCTTTACTTTGCCACTTCATCTCGTAGCTTACGTAATGTTCCGGTTTGAATTTTACAATTCATAGCTACTATAGTCAAAATACATAAAACAGTAACAGTTCGTAATTTCCTAGCTGTATTTGCTTTAGTAAAACCGTTGAACACAACATTTATACATAATGTAATCCAGAAGATATGATTTTCATTTCCTCCCGGGATGCCTTTTCGATACTACCCCAAGTCATAGCATGCTAATCCATTAGATAATTTCGTATTGCTTTAATTCCATATAATGAAGATCGTTAGGCTGCCTTTTATATATCCCCCCGTACATAAATAGATCATAGTTTAACCGCACCCAGGTCAATGACTGGTAAGGTTGCCGTAACAGGGGAAAATGGTAATTTACGGATTATTTCTAGGCAGGCAGCGCTTCTTAATCTCTTACACGCAATGCGTTAGTCAACTGGTTCAGACTCGAATATTGTCCTGTACGTGGCACCACTATCGCTTCAGTGTTTTCTTTTCGCATACTTGTATGACTTTTCGACTTTACCAAGATCTCATGTAGGAAATAGTGCCTTTATGTGTGTTTGCTACAGGAATAATTGGATACTCTACTTTTTTATCTTTAGTATAAAGTTATTTTCACCAAAATGCGCAGTGATTTTATTAACACAGTATTCAATAATTGTTTGTGATTTTATGGCGATTTTCCAGTGTTTTAATGTAATATTATTTTCTCTTTCTCCTTACTCAGCAGGATGGCGTTGCGCAGGCTGTGCCAGTAAATAGTTGTCTTACATCATTGTTTTATGAGGTTTGCCAATTTCGGGAAAACTTTCAAATATTGTAATTAACAGGGAAAAATAAGGATATTTTGTACTATTACCATTAAAGAATTGTGATGTTAAACATCTCAGTTGAAGCCTAGAATTTTTGCGTGGATGAATGTTGAAAATATTTATTATCTCTAAGTCCAGAGGAAAAAAATTCTAAGGCGAAAAAAAAAATATCAGGAACGGAGAAATGAGCTTTGTCCGTTAAACTAGATTTTTGATTATGGATTTCTATTTACCTTGTGAGTACACGTAAAAACACCACATGAATGATGATGATGATTTTAATGATATCGTCATTGATACGACAAAGGGGCGTAAGCGCCAAATTTTGAAAATTTTATATATTTTGCCTAATGACTTACAGTATGTTAATCCTTCATGTGACAAACAGGCGTAACTCCATCTTTATTAGTTCCTTCTGTACAGAAAACATGACTGTGGCGTAAACACCACTTTCGAATTTTGTATTATGACGTAAGCGACAGAGAGTGGTGCTTACGCCTGTTTGTCTGATTAGTGATTAGAAATTCTTAATTAAATACTTATACGCCCCTAACCTATTAAGTATAAAAACAAAACAAAATTCTGTGTTTGCAAAATATTCTGTTATTGTCAATACAATATTATCCGTTTTGTCGGTAACTACAAAAAAGGAAACACACACACAGTATTATTTTCCCTCTAAAAATCAACAATATTGAATCGAAGCTTTTTTAAAGAAAAAGAAACAAAAAATATTTCTTAAAAGATTGTTGGTTGTACTTTTCGTCCAGCAGTTGTTAAAAATGGATCTCTTAGTCAAGTGAGAAGACGGTACTACTAACGTGGTGTCATCACACGAATTAGAAACCCAGGAACCAAACATTATTTTAAAGGAAGGTGTTACAGTGAAAATGTATTGGCCTCCAGGAATGATCTGTTCTTATGGAACTGTTCTTGCTGTTGAAACGTCAGACGAAAACAGCGGCACAGAAGATTCTTTAGATGTTCCACTGAGTGTTTTAAAGACTCGTGTTCAGAACAAAATCCAAAATAAGGAAAAGAAATTGGACGAAATTTTAGAATATCATGAGTCATCTTCGAATAGAGACTAGAAATAACAATTTCGTAAGTTATGTGATGTCGATTTAGATCTCCCATTTGTCGGAAAATGTGAACATTTTAATTGCAAACTTGAATCTTCCCGTTCTTGTTCCCGTTGTAATTGTTTGCTGTGTACTAGCCACTTTGTAAATGACACTGATTGTAGAGGACATGAGAATACACAATCGTCCGAAGAAAAAATCATTGATTCCCCGCCGAAGGAGAAAATGATGACACACCGATTTCCTGTGCTAGTCGAGAACCCGATCTATTTTCCTCCCAACAAAGATTGCCAGATTCATCTTTTCCAGGTCCCAGTACATCAAAGTACTTCCAACAAGTATGAAGTAGAAGGTTAGAAGAAAGAAGGAATTCCAGTAAGGAAGCGTGGGAACAAGAACAGAATAGCGCATGAACTTCGAGTTTCAGGAAAATCATATGTCAGCACTGTTACAAAGAAGATAGTTCCACCTCGAATTTTGAAACCTCGTTGCAACAGCAATTCTTGTTCCAGACGCAAGAAAAAATGTTCTCTTCTCGCTGACGAACAGAGTGAGAAGATTATGTTGAGTTTTTATGGGACAAAAAGCTTGCATCTTTAGAGAGAGTATATTGTGAAACATGTCAAACAAAGTGCTGTAAAGAGAAAAAGAACAAATCGAGAAGAGTACTTTGAACTAAGTTTTTATTATTTGCCTTATACAGAAGTTGATAGGAGACATCTGAACAGAAGTTGATGTTCAGATGTACAAAACCAAGTTTTTAAACACCTTAAACATTTCGGAGAAAACTGCGCGCAGTGCTCTTTGGAAAACGATTGCTCAGGGAGGACTAGAACCTGATCGACGCGGAGGTCGATACAAGAACTTGCAGCTTAGAGACAAAGAGCTCAGGGACTCAGTTGATGCACACATTAATAAATTAATGTCTCATTATTGTCGACAGTCGTCATCCTGTGAGTATCTTCACCCGGATTTATCCATATCAAAAATGCATGATTTGTCTGCCAATGTGGCAAGTTACCAAACCAGGTCATTTCACCATCCTAAAAAAGATCAGCGCTCTCTATGTTCCGCTTTTAGGGACGGTGATGATACAAATAACAAACAGGTGGAAAAAATGCTGTTAGGAGAGTGAAAAAAGCAGTTAAAGTCTTAACCAACCAGAACAGTAAATTTGCTGCTGCAATATTCGATCTCCAGCGAGTCATACAATTACCAATATCAAGAGAAAGCGCCGTGTATTACCGGAGGCGCTTGTCCACTTATAACTTTACCGTGTATAATGTTGGTAATAAAGAATGTCATTGCTTTCTTTGGCATGAAGGCATCTGCAAATGGGGTGCCTCTGAAGTTGCAACGTGCGTAGCAAAATATTTGGTGCTACTCGATCAAAAAGATGTGGAAGAAATAAAGCTATTCGTAGATTCATGTGCAGGACAGAGCAAAATGGCTATTATCTTTTCTATGTTACTTTACATATTGAAAAATTCTACACATCTACATACCATTTCTCTATATTACTTTGAACCGAACCATGGGCAAAGTGAAGGAGACTGCTCGCAGCACAATTACGCGAGCGATTTCAGTTACAGGTGACATCTTTATTCCAGAACAGTTGCTTCCGATGTTGTGTTTAGCTCGCCGTTCAGATCTATACATTGTTCTTAACATGAGAATTGAAGATTTTAGTGATTTCTAAAGTGTCTCAGAAGGTATTCGCATTCGATCTGTCAAGAACTTTGATTCGGGAGATAAAATCGATTGGACAAATATCAAGGAGGTAATGATTACCAAGGAAGATCTGACTTGTATTATCATAAAGACCAGTCACCTTACACAAAGAACTCATGAAAAAGTTCTCAAGAGAAATGTTTTGGAAGTTTTGCGTCAACCTGCACCACGTCTCAATATCAGTGCTCCTAAGCTATCTGCAGAGAAATATAAGGGTAACGACATGCCGAAGATGCCTCGAGGTCGAGGTTCAAGTCGCGGTCGCTTCCTCGATGATGGCACAAACACATGGATTCAAATGGATAAGTGTATGCCGGAGATATACGCTACATCGCAACCTAAAGGTCGACCGCGATGGTGAATTAGTGGCCGCGATGATAAACAACCGAGTTTGTTTTTACATCTATTGTTGTAGGTCTTATCGTTTCAGGTAGCTTTGCCGAATTTCCACCTACAGGCTATTACTCAAAAGAAGATAAAATGTTATGGGTTCTAATTCAACAAGAACTTAAAAGTCTCTTTTTAGATCCAAGAAACTATTTATTAGTTAGTGTTCGATTTGTTCTCTGTTAGCAGCAAAGATACAGAAATATTACAAGTCACTTCACAGCGATGATGTACTAAATCAAACTACTCTCGTGACAAAGAATTGAATAAAGTAAAATTTGAACTCAGAGACCCTCTTGACGAGAAGTCATTAATGATAGTCCCAGTCGATTAGTGTGCTGGAGCGGCACTTACAATTACTTTTAATAATTCTCTATTCAGTGCACATTGCTCTTTCCACGTGATGTGGAAAGTTACAGTTTTGTCTACGTGCTGGAGTTTACATCACCCAACACGGGTATCACCACATGATGCTAACATGTCTCTCTGCACGTACACATAAAAACACAATTCTAATTAAAACCAAAATAAGAAAAAGAACATGGTTTTTAGTTTTACAATAAGACGAGCATTTTACCATTACTCGTGGCAACCTCTGATCTTTCTATACAGATACATATACATACTGTGTCCCTTGTTTAAAGAAACAAAAAAGAACAAAATCTACTAGTTTACTGAAAGCAGTCACATGAAAGAGTTGAAGGACACTTGGACACACAATTATCTCAAAACTCATTACACGTGTATGCCCTTTAGTTTTATATCCGCTTTCTTATGCTTGTTTTGAGTTTCTGTACAGTATTGGATCTCTGTGTATTATTCCCTATGAATACAAGTTTATAATATTGTTACCTTCACCCAAAATTGAATAGCAATGGAATAAAAATAATATTCATACATACATTTATATACAGGTGACACCCAACGTTTGGTTCTAACATTAATTCCTTGATGGCTGACTGGTCGCATAAGGTAAAAAATAAAAATAAAAAAAAATATTATACAGTAAAATCCCAAGTATGCGACACTATGTTAAGTGGAAGCATCGCTATGTCTCGTGTTCCCATTGGTTCTCCCAAGGTCACGAAGCGCTGCACGGAATACAATCTTCATTTGTTCAGAATTTCGTCTGCAGATGATTGTGTGTGTTTATGCTTGGGAGGTTTTGCTGCCTGTTGAATTTGATGATGCTGTTTAAGTTCCGGGAAGAAATGATGATATTCCCTCAAATCTTGTCTCCTCTTATTAATAGGATGAGCACTATAACCCCTGTTCTGAATATGTGACAGTAACCACCATTGTGCAATTGTAGACATAGAATCATTATTTTCGCTGTCACTGGAGTATATATTTTAGCTACACTTGAATTTACAAAATCAGTTGAACACCGAAACACGTACGGAATAATTTTCTCACGCGTCACAACAATGTTTCTCCTCAAACTGAGAACTTACAGCGAGAACGCGACCCTTTCGGTATTTGCGCCCTTCATCGCGACCTGGAAATCGAGGTAGCGACCGCGACTTAAACCTCGACTGCGACCGAGAGGCATCTTCGGCATGTCGTTAAATTAATTGTCCGCAGGCTCTATGCGTAGAGCCAACTGCAGTGATTTGCAACACCTCCAAGAGTTCTAAAATCTGCCACATCTCTGAATTGAGAATAGTGAAAGAGAATGTTTGCATATTCGTTTAACAGCTTTTAATAGAGTGTGCATGTTCCCTCGTGTGATTTTTCACTAGTTTGTGGAGAAAGCTAAAATGAAAATTTAGCATCTTCACACTTATTATTTAGCATCATAATATGCGTCATTCAATTTCGACTTGTATTATGTTAGTTCTGCTTTTTCAGTTCTGTGTGATATTTTCAATTTATTGTGTATTTGAGAAAATTTAATAGATATCGTAATGATCTTTTGTGTTACTCAAAGTAATAGATCTTAGGTAAAGCCTTCCGACGTAGGATCGTTAGTGTCGTGGTTGTTAAATAAGAACATAGATACGGTTGACTTTTTGACCGACACCTTTTATTATAAAAGTTCCACAAATACGTTATACACAAGACTTATTACAGTTGATTAAATGAGTAGCCCGGAACATGGGCTTGTATTGATTAGCGTGGATCACCTCTCTTATGTAGCGACTTGTATTTGACTTAGGTCTGTGTGGAGAGGAGTGAATTGCAATGACAAGGATTCTAACTCCAAACCAGGTTAGAAAGGAAAGGTACTCCGACTCCAAACTCTCATTAAGTCGGTGGTTGAGGTAGGAAACTCTGACTCCAAACGAAGTCAGAAGATGGAAGAGGTGACCACTTGATGAAATGAATAAGTGATACTCTAAAGGTATCAGGTGGCCCTTTTATAGGCCTTTTCAGCCTTTCTTGTAGGCGTGACTTATGTAACTCCAAGCTTCTCCGCTTCGAGCTGGCGTCGTCTGCTTCCATAAACTGACTTCGTAAACATTTCATAATTTCTTATGTTTATTATGATTGTTTGTTTTGCTTCTGGTCTTGTTGACACACTAATCCAGTTCCCATTACAATATTGTCATTATTACAATACTTTGTTGTAACACTGCAAGCATGGGCGTATATCCAGTCGAACAGTAACGAATAGCCTGACAAACAGGCGTATCTCTATAACCCCCACTCCACCCCACTTTTTACGACTTACGTGTTTGATTTCTAATCACTTGAAACATGTTTTGAAACTTGTTCTGCAGAAAAATCCATATTTAACTTTAAAGCTAGACCTAATTTCCATTACAGGACAGACGGTTAAAGAGCACATTGTTTCTTTAAAATGCTCTCCTGTAAAAAATGCTTTTTGTCGCTTACGCCCTTTTGTCATATCGACGATGATATGATTCATGTGGATAAGCTTAGTTATTGCATGTACCGAGCATGTAAAGCATAAGGAATTGGGATTTATTCTTTAAGGCCCTTAGGCAACTTTGGCTCTGGCCGGATGATGCGATGATTGGTGAAATGAACGAAGTGGGAGGAAACGGAAGAAAACCCATGTACACAAAGCCCGCAGGGATCGAACCGACGACCCACCGTTGAGCCACCGCGGTCCCATAGTCATAGGACTTATATGAGATACATTATGGGTCACGTAAAAACACCCTAGTCATATCAGCCATGTCAGTACACAGGCAAGCATTAGATGTACGGATTCTTATATGATCATACCACTAGTAGGAAAGTTACTATTTCCGTTAATAGATGGCAGTTGAGTTTAGTTAATTTTATGGCCTTGGGTATCTTTGGCTCAGGCCTAACAGGTGAAGTATGAATTCTTGTGAAGTCGGGATATTAATCACCATTTAAATTGGCTAATTAATTCAGGTGTATATGCATTTTGTCCATGTTTATAACCAATAAAAAAAATGTTTTCCGGTCGAGGAATTGACCTTTTGTGTTTCAAAGTAAAGAACTGCAGGGGCAATCTCCTGCTAGATGTTCGTCCCGTTCTCTCCCGTAACACACCCAAAATCTGCGCAGACGTGGGTGTAGCACAAGGGTGTACTGTTTCTTTGTTAACCATAAGAAAAATCTAATCCTAACATACTAAGCACCTACCACCTTCTTCTACTGCAGCCGAATAGTTTCCATTGACATCTGAGACATATTTTACTAAAACATAGAATTTAGCGTCACGTACTGTGGGCATTATGGAAACTACAAATATATAATGTAACAGTACTAAAATTTATTGGCGACGACGTTTCGACTAATGGTTTTAGGCTTTTTCAAGTCAAACTAACACAGACACTTTCTTACATGCTTGTACAGAATATAAACATGCAGGTTGTAAGTACAGCTATGAAATTTTGCGAAAAGAACACAAGGAAATATTTTTGGAGTTAGAAGTGAACATTTTCTAAAAAAAAAAACAGCGTGAAATATATTAACACGCTAGCGGCCATAATTTTGAAGATATTTGAACCAAATTTTGTTATGTTGTTTCTAGGCATAATAGCTCAGTTAAGTTCGTTAATGAGCAAAATCGGCCCAAGTGGATGGTCGGGGGAAGGGGGTTGAAAATTCGAAATTTTTCAAACCACGTCTGGTGGGGTATCGTTGAAAAGCTCTTGATGAATAATCTACAAATCAATAACTTGTTTCTCGATAGCGCTCATATAAGGCGAGATTTGAATTTTTTAAAATAAAAGAAACTTCGAGATTTACCTCAGCCTGTAGGCCTGCCGAAAGGATTTTTTTTTAATTGAGATGTATTCAACTTTAAAACTTCTTTCTTTTAAGAATTAGAGAAAAAAATTATGTGACAAAATTACTGAAATAATATATAAAACCGAATGTCTGTTTGTTTGAACACGATTTAAATCTATACATGCATACATTGATTTTAACCAAATTTTGCATACCTGTTAGTTGGGGTCCAGGTTCAGGAGCTTTTATTTTAAGTCACCGGAAGTGATTGTGCCTCAATCTAATTAATAAAAACTAATTTTATTGCTCAAAACAATGAAATAAATACGTTGTTTCCATTTTTAAGTGAGAAATACATAAATAGTGTAAAAAAAAAAAAAAAAAAATCGTTTGTAAATCAATAACATTTATATTTATTAATAATTTAAAGCAGATGAAATGTATTATTATTAATAATAATTTAATATTAGTAGTTGCAGAAGTATTAGCAGTAACAGTAGTAGTAGTTGTAGTAGTAAAATTACGACTATTAGTTTTGCCAACGTATTCAACTCAGCCCGCACCAACGGGCAAGTACTTTGGCTAATAAGTAATGAAAAAAGGATGAAGATTTTTTCTTACAAATGAGCCTGTTTTTTTTTCTGGTATAAGTGTTATCTATGCCAACATGTGATTCTTTTTGTATTGGAAGTATAAATAATAAAAGCAGATTAGTTTCTTAGAAAACTATACAAAAAGAACTGTCAGGGGACTGAGGAGCACTTGAAAAGAATTCTTTTTGTATAAGTTGTTTTCATAGGCACTTCCAATGATATGTGTAGATGTGTGCTTGGCATATGTATGGAAAAAGTTAAATACTCCTTGAAAAGTCCTGGAATTTAAGTTAGATAAAACCCTAGACTAACTAATAAAATAGTCTTATCCCGACTACATATTTTCGTTGCGCTAAGGAGCACGTGAATTTGAAGCCTGACACTAGGTGACTCTGGCGACTACTTTCAATCGCTGGTTCTTTCCAGTAGTAGCCACCAGAGCCATCAAACGGCAGGCTTCAAAAACACGCACTCTTAAGCAAAAACCCATTGATTTTAGCGCAGATGAAAATAGGTAAGCGAAAATAGGTCTATATTATTATCTAGTCTATGATAAAACCGAGGGAACTTCTTCCTAAAGATTTACAAATCCACAGTTCGCTTTGTTCGATTTTGTCCCTGGTCGTCACTGTCACTTTCACTACCACCTCCTCCGCGGTATCTATTGAGCTTACATTTTCTTATAATAAATAGTAGTTTGTAGAGAACAGTATACGATTTGTGCGATACTCACAACAACATGGTTTCGTGGGAAATAGTGTGATTGGATTCGCCCTTTCCCCAGAATATTTAACAAAAGTTTACATTGCACAAGAGATATCGCTAGAAAACCGCTAGTGCTATATATATTGCAACTGTGCGGAGCATACATATAAGGTGATGCAAAATAAAATTCACGAAATAACTAGTACCACTTTATTCCTCGAACGCCACTTGGTATTCGAAGATATTCTTCAAATGTGTCGAACTTGAACAATGCGAATACATTTTTGGCCTTTAATGTTTCTTTAAACATTATTGTAGAGTTTTACACCACAATATATATATAAGATGGTAAACAAGGTAGAAAAATAAAAAGGATGCTTACATAGTGAAATCTTGATATATGCACACGAACGTCACAAACACTATAGAAAATTATTACGTTTCGCAATTGCGTTTTCAACTGGGAGGACGGAAAATGGACAGAGCGCACAGGTGCGGGAGTGGTGTTAAGGAAACGGTATATTTCCAATGATGGTGAGGCCAGGTTAGGGAGGCGGGAAAACGACTAGATGGGTCGGAGAAAACACCAAACGGAGAAGAAAGTGCAAAGGTTACTAGGAGCAGGTAAGGGGCAGGTAAGGAGCGAAGAAATAAGAGGATAAAGAATCGAAGAGGAGGGGGGATAATGATAACAATCATGATGAAGATGAAAGAGAGAAGAAAGAAACAATATAGAGAGATAGAATGAAAGTGCAACTAGAGACGGAAGAAAGAAAAAGACGGCTCTGCGTTGCA